>JACEFZ010023850.1:0-56688 GCA_014155875.1 Cepaea nemoralis
TAAATTTTTTGGATGAGATATTTTCTTTTTTTGGCTGATATTTTTTCACCTTTGGTATCACACTTTCTTACTTGGTTAATATTTTTCCTTTGGCTAACCCTTTCCTTGTTTGCATACGGGGGCCGAACATTTCTGCATTGGCCAAATTTTTAATTTTGGGCTAACAATTTTTCCTACTTGCTAAGGTTTCTTCCTTTTGGCTAAAAAAGGGTTTCCTATTTTCTGTTTGAGCATGTTTTTGTTTTTTGGGGCATTTTTTTTACCTCTTTGAGTACACATTTCCCCAATGGTCAAATATGTCCCGTTTGGTTACAATTTTTCCTTTTTTTATTTTTTGGGTTTAAAATTTTCCTTTTTTTATAAGTTGAACGGTTTTCCTCTCTGTTATTTGTTTTACTTTTGGGACCCTTTTTCCTACTTTCCATTTTGGTTAACAATTTTACTTTTTTTTTAGGTACGTTGTTTAGTGTTTGTGTCAGCTTCTAGTGTTCGTGTCAGCGATTTTTCATTGGTTGTTTCAGTTTTCATTGTGTGTGTGTGTGTGTGTGTGTGTGTGTGTGTGTGTGTGTGTGTGTGTGTGTGTGTGTGTGTGTGTGTGTGTGTGTGTGTGTTATTTTGTCGTGTCATTTTTATTATTTTTTTTAGTCACTGTTGTATCTGTCTTTGTATATGTTACATGTTGACGCTTATGTCATTTTTGTCTCCCTTGTTTTTTGTCCGTTTTCCTTGTTTGGGTCGGTGCCTTATCATCCTATATGTTTATTTGAGTGAGCATATTGTGAAGTTAGTGAGCGCCTATTTGTCGACCGTGATGGAAAGGACAACCGATGACTTCATAAGTTTTGTACGTTAAACTATACTCGACACCATTTGTCTTGTAGTTACCTTTTAAGTGTCGTATCGTTGTTTGCTCGTAATGGGCATGCACCCCGGATGCTGTCGCTTTGAGAAATGATCGATATCTCACAATGAGCCTTTTTCGCGGCACTGGAGACACTATCAATAAGATGATAGAGTGGTGGGTTATGACGTCATCACCTCTTAGAACTACAAAATACAGATATTTCAGTAACACCTTACATGGCATACAACACAAACTAGCTTTATACTACATACGATATACACATACTTAGTGAAACAACAAGCACCCTCGCTATTCTACTACTCCTACTATTACCACCACCACCACCATCACCACCATCACCACCACCACTACCACCACCGCTACAACAACAACAACAACAACAACAACAACAACTACTACTACTACTACTACTACTACTACTACTACTACTACTACTACTACTACTACTACTACTACAACTACTACTACCAATATTATTACTATTTGTATCCATGGTTGTTGGAGATCATAGTTTATGGAGTGTCATACTGACCAATGTCAGGCGATAAGTCTCTTGCTGATGTTGGTGACTATTACTACTGGTGCTATTGGTACTATGAGTACCACCATTACATGAAGGTAATACCGTTAATTGGGGATTTCTGTAGTGTGAGTCAACCCCGGAATTGTTCAATGGTGTTGGAGATCGCAATGTGTGGGTGGTACGTCCGTTGGTAAGACACGTGCTGATGATGATAATTAGTACTATTGTTGGTATTGCTACTACTGGTACTACTACTACCGTTATAAATATCACCTAACATGACCCTTGATGATGATGACTAATATTACTACGAAACAACTCTACTATTATTACTATACAACCACGCCAATTGTAGAGAATAGAGATAAACGTATTAGAACCTACTCGCCCTGATCAGCGCCATCCTTCCCACAGCAGACAGTTTGATACTTCATGACTGAGACACCCCAACCTCTAGACCTAACAACTTGACCACCTCTTGATCATCACCATGTCACTACACCTACTCTCCTCTGCAATTTATGTGGTCACTCGACCACTTGACCACCACTTGACCACCACTTGACCACTACTTGACCACATCTTGATCATCATCGTGTCACTACACTTACTCTCCTCTATAATTTAAGTGGTCACTTGACCACTTGACCACCCCTTGACCACTACTTGACCACTACTTGACCACCTTTTGATCATCACTGCATCACAAGACACACTCTCCTCTACAATTTTAGGGTTATTTAACCACTTGACCACCCCTTGACCACCGCTTGACCACCGCTTGACCACCTCTTGACCGCTAATATACCACCCTTTAATCATCACCATATCATTACAACTACTTTCCCCGACAATTTAAGTGGTCACTCGACCACTTGACCACTGCTTGACCACTAATTTACCACCCTTTAATCATCACGATATCATTACAACTACTTTCCACTAAACTTTTCCTCACTTGACCACTGCTTGACCACTGCTTGACCACTAATTTACCACCCTTTAATCAACACCATATCATTACAACTACTTTCCACTAAAATTTTCCTCACTTGACCACTGCTTGACCACTGCTTGACCACTGCTTGACCACTAATTTACCACCCTTTGATCATCACCATATCATTACAACTACTTTCCACTAAAATTTTCCTCACTTGACCATCACTTGACCACTGCTTGACCACTGCTTGACCACTAATTTACCACCCTTTGATCATCACCATATCATTACAACTACTTTCCACTAAAATTTCGTCACTTGACCACCACTTGACCCCTACTTGACCATTACTTGACCACGTGAGCGCACACTTTAACCACCACCACATCACTACACGTACTTTCCCCTTTAATTTAAGTGGTTACTCCACCACATGACCACCACTTGACCACATCTTGACCACCACTTGACCACGTCATCACAAACCCTTACCTATAATTTAAGGGGTTACTTGACTATGTTTTCCCCCCTCCCCTTTTTTTTTTCTTCTTTTTTTTTCTTCTTCTTTTCTATATATGTTTTATTAAAAAGTATTATATAACTTACCTTTTTTTTTGTTTTTTATTTTTAATGTTTTATGTCGTCTTTTTTATTTCGTACCTACAATTACTTGACCACACCCACTCTGACCACTACGCCACCTCTGATGAGTCACTAGACCACGCCCCTGACCGCCTACTTAAAAACCTGAAGAGTTATCGCCCTTTGAGCAAGAAAATCGATAAGAGCTAAAAATAGATTGCAGTTTGCGCCTCAAAATCGATAAATGGTTGATTTATATAGTCCTTCTCCTCCTCAATTCCCTCCTCAAAAGCACTGGCTTTCTTCCTTCTACACTACTGATGTGGATATACAGAAGCATATGTCTTTTGTCATGGTAACAAAACCAATCAAATACATAGGTTATAGAAAAACTGGGAATGAAAAGAGAGTTGATGAAAGACATAAAAAAGAGGCAAGTTAAGTATTTCGGACACGTTAAACGACATGCCACTCTTATAAAATCCATACAGGAGAGCGTGATTGAGGGCACGCGAGTAAGAAGCAGACAACGATACTAGTGGGAAGAAATCATAAAGAGATAAACGAACATCAATCAAACAGAATATACAGTCAGGGCGAGAGACAGACAGTGTTGGAGATTCACTGCAGCCAACCATTGTTGTGGAGACGGCACCTGATTAATGATTACCATCAATAACACATACATAAATTACGCATTAATTATCTTCAACTTCTCCGGAGTCCTTTGCATCTATTCATCGTAAAACATCACGAAGACGCAGGTTAGTTTCTCGGGCACGGTGGAGATGTTGAACTGTTTCTTTCTTGGGAGTGTTGCTTTGGCCTTTTACAGGCAGGACAACATTTTTATTATTATTTACTACGATCTGTGACGTCAAAACGGGAAAAAAAAATGACAAAACATGAAACTTAATATCGAGGAGATACAGAAAATTGAGTTATTAAATTCTCACGGGTGTAAAACAAAGCCATTAATTTTACACAAACTGTAAAGATGACTTAAATTATTATCTAATCTTTAATGTTGCGTAGAATTGTCGATAAATTCTATAAAAACTTTATAAACAATTAATATAAATTCTACAAGTATTTAAATCACAAAAATACATTTACGCTGCTCTTAGTAATGTCCCTTGAAATAACTGTTATATTGTTATGTCAGTTTCGACAATTTTAATTACAAGTTTTCTTTTAAATGCGTCGATATTTTTGGGGGATCTTAATAAGGGCTCCCTGATCCTCCAAGGGTCAGAACCTACCCATTAGGCTCCACGTCCCTGTGTGTATTTCGAATGACTGCCTCTGCTTGTGGCCCTGACAAGATCAGGTGCATATAGTACAATCTTCTCTTAGTCAAAAGGCCTAGAAGGGGTTGCATTCATAAACTGATGTAAATAGAAATTATAGGTAACATGTTTCTCCCATCTTGGACATGCAATAACAGATGATAGCAGAAGTGAAACAGAAATAAAAAAAGAGAACAGGAATGGCCAAAAATGCTTTCAGCAGCATGAAATCAGAATTAACATCTAGAGAGATTAACAACGCATTAAACATGAGAATTGTCACATGTTACGTATATTCAACACTACTGTATGGCGCGGAAGCCTAGACATTGAACAAACAACTAGAAAGTTGAATAGAGGCTCTAGAGATGTGGATATACAGAAGAATATGTCTTATTTCATGGAAACAGAAACAATCAAATACAGAGGTTCTAGAAAAACTGGGAATGAAAAGAGAGTTGATGAAAGAATTTAAAAAGAAGCAAGTGAAATATTTTGGCCACGTTAAAAGACTTATTAAAACCATAACGGAGGGCAAGGTTGAGGGCAGGCGAGCTAGAGGTAGAGCTCCCCTGGCAAGATGGTGGAAATCCTTTTCGTCCGTTAGGACGAACAGTGTTTTTTGTTCGATAGGAGGATATTCATCAACAGTTTCAAGTTATCAACGACTTTCGGTTCACAGTCGGAAGTTGTGGCTCAAGTTCTGTCGCGGAGTGCTGTATCAGAGCTCAGATCAAAAGGTAATGTTGCTTAGTAAGTATAACTCAGAGATTCGCAGCTAGTTATCGCGAGCTACAGTTCTCAAGCCAAGCATTCCCATGGTAACAATGACAATCGCATATTGGTTTCAGTGATCAGTCGCTGTCAACTGCTGTTTCGTACAGACAAGGATCACCAATAGTCTACTGATTCACAAAACGTGTCGTCTGTAGATCAATTATACAAGGGGACCGAAGCTTTTGGTGCTGCATAAGTCTCACCAACAAATGCTTATGAAGTGCTAGACGATCTGTGACTCAAGAAGATGTGATTCTTTCCAGGGGTACTATAGAGTCGGCACCAAAATTCCAGAGTTTTCATAGAACGCCCACCTTATACACCTTTGTACGGTCAGTTGCGGCCAAACGTTTGCCAACCTGCGTGAAACAAGTCGTTAAAGCTACAACACATTCACGACGAGCTGCTAGACTCCCCACGAGCTCATGGGTCTCCTCAATTACGGTTTGAACAATTATATATCGAAATTTGGTCATATCACCACATCTGTGAAAAGTTTCCCCTTAAATAACTATCAAAAGCTCTCAAGCTGACGCTAGGCGCATATCCACAACATGCCTTCTGCGAGAATCCCTAAGCCAGACCCTGACAAGAGCAAATACTCGAACTATTCTGGCACACGGATCTCGGCTCCAGAACCTTGAGGCAGCGTACATGTGGATTTACCACCCTTGAGAGACTCTACCCCAGAAAGTAGCTTGATATATGGGAACTTGAGTGACACTTTATTGGCCAATGAAAACGCAAACTCCTTGAACTTCTCCAGGCTCTGGACAAAAGTGGTGACGAACAATTTGTCTATGATAAACAGTTACGACCAGGGCAACAATCAATTCTAGGTTACTCAACTCTAGAAGATAAAGATCCGGTCCTATCCTATGATGTTTTCTTTGACGGTCAGAAAGTGTTTGGGCTGGACGATGATAACTTTCATGCCATGGTCAAATATAAGGATCTGGCAATGATTATGTTTTACGATCCACTCGACCCCCAAACTGACGCATCCTAAGCCAATATAAAAAAAAAAGCGGCAAGACATCAAGAAAGCGATCAATTTGGAGCAGTGGACTGCCAGCGATATTCCGATCTATGTAAGAGCCTGGTTTTAATAAAAAAATATCACGCCAATGTTCGGAATCCACTCTATTTGGGAAAGTCCTGGGCACCATCCGAGAGACGAGCATGTTCGATGACAAGTCCTTGATACAACATCTGGACAATCTGAATGAAACTCTGGTTATAACTTCCAAGCGAACATCCAATGCACCCAAGCTGCCGTTTACAGAATCTACATGCACCGTGGCTAGAATATGTGGCTTAAAAAACACAAAGCTAATTCATAAATCCCACCTCATCTATTGACATACGGCAGAAGTCATGTGGCTTGTACTGGTTGGCAGTGTGTATTATGGTCACATGTCGTACTGAAGAGCTCAACGTATATTGTTTAGAGTACTGATTACCAGATTACTGTTGTCGTCACTGCTTCGTTTGGTGACGAGAGATAGGTGTCCATGGTGTGGTGACTTTCTTTGTGTACTTACAATTTGTTAGATTTTTTATTACATTGGTTTTGTTTCCTGTATACGTGTATATACAGTGTTTGCCAGGAATGAGGTGCTGGAATCTCTTGCCCCCGGGTAGTTTGGGCCCGTTAGCTAATAAAGCGGCCAATCTAGGAGATGGAAAACTCCGATATAAACCCCTAAGTTTAAGGTGGACTGACGTGCCGAGGACTGAATGGCCACGGGTGAGTTGGTCGTGAACGTGGAACGTCTTGTATGCGGGCGGGGCGGCGCCAGGCGTATGGACTCCTGAGGGACATCCCCTGCCCCTTCCCTAGTAAGCAGGCAAGGCTAGGGTGACCGTTCATTTTTCCTGCAATATCAAAAATTTGCTTATGGAGTTAATTAAACACTGGAATCGTCGCCGGAGCTACGGAACACGTGCTCTGTGCTTGACACATCATTCAGCGGCTAGCGAAGAGACAGTGAGGAGGAGAAGGCGAGGAAATGGTGTGAGAAAAAGGCATAGAAATAGGAGGGCAGGCGCCAGGAGAACAAGCCGAAAAGTGGAGAGACTAGGTTTCAACCATATAAGAGTGGGATACTGGAACTGTCGTAGTGCCAGGCAGAGAGGTCCTGTATTGGAGAGGCTAATATATGATTTTGATGTCCTCATGCTCCAGGAGTTAAATACTGATAAATAACATTGCCCTGGGTACGTCAGTTATATAAACCCCACTGGGTAGAAGAGACATGGGCAAGGTCTGCTGGTGAAGAAAGGAGTAAAGCATGTGGCACTTGACTTGAGCCAGTGGAATCACAGTGCAAGAGAGGTCCAGGGTATACAAATGGAGATTGGCGGCCTAAGTTGGAACATCATAAATGTATATGCCACAGTGGACTGTTTTGTCAGAAAGGAACAATGGGACTGGCTTAAGGAATTAGAGGACTTACCAGGTGATAGGCTACTCATATGTGGAGACTTCAATGCGAGAAACTGAGATTGGGACAGTAGTGGAGAAAATCGACAAGGAATAGCACTTGCGGATGCCATGGTGGACTCCGATGTGGTCTGCATAAATGATGGTAGACCGACTAGAATGGCAATGAGGCCTGGCGATGCAGATACTGCTATTGATTTGGCACTTGTCTCCCAGTCATCAGTCCTTGATGTAAAGTGGACTGTTTTGAATGACCATGGGAGTGATCACATGCCATGCTCAGTCCTGATCTCTAAGTCCAGGAAAATTATGGCTGGGAGAGCGCGCAAGACCTTCCGGTATGAGCGGACCGAAAGCCTTCTTGGACGCCTTAGACATGGGGCATGCAACAGGACTGTTAAAACTCCTTTTTTGCAGCCCCCATGGTGGACCCCAGAAGTAGACAATGCGTGGAAAGCAAAGAGAGCTGCAGTGAAGCAGCTAAGGAAATTGCGACAGACACCCCGAAGCTCACGAGAGGAAGTGGACAGAGCGGAAAATGACAAGAAAGACAAGGTGGAGGCTTTCAAGCGATGTGCTGCAGAGGTCAAGAAAGTAAAATGGGAATGTTTTATGAAGGAGATTGGAGGTGATAAAACACTGCATAAATTCTGGAAACTGTACAGACAAATGCAAAGAAAAGATCGGCCGATGACAGTGGGAACAATTTATAAAGAGGATGGGGTACGCGTGACAACAGACAAGGAGAAAGGGGAGGCGTTTCTCCAGAGATTTTTAGAGCAGACCAATCATAATGATACGAATACCAGGGATGCACTTAGAGTGGAATTATCTGGCACAATAGAGAATATGCCCTATGAAGACATCACACGGGTTGAAGATGTTAAACATATTTTGCAAAAGGCAAAAGACACGGCACCAGGGCCTGATGGTGTCAGGTATGGCCACATGAAGGCTTTGAGCGATGTAGACCTGAAGGAGATGGCCGGCTGCTTTAATCAGAGCATTAGGACAGCATCAGTACCGCAGGATTGGTTGCATAGCTATCTCATCCCTCTCCCAAAACTATTCAAGGATCATTCAAAACTTAGCGGCTTTAGGATCATCACCCTTCAAAATACATTCGGGAAGGTTTTAGAGAAGATAGTCGCTGTTAAGCTGCAGGATTTTTTGGAAAGGGGGAAGCTTCTTCTAAGAGGCCTGGTTAGCTACAGGCCAGGAAAAGATACCTGGTCAAATGCAGCCACCTTTGCCTTTGAAGTTTATGAGGGGTTCCAGAGTAGACAGGAAACGATGGCGGCAGCGCTTGATCTCGAGGATGCGTACAATAGAGTTCGCTATGATATTTTGATGACTGCACTTATGGAGAAGGGTGTCGATCCCTGGTTGGTGAACTGGATAGCAGCCGTCCTTCATTCTCGTCAGGTTGCTCTCCGTCTAGGCGCATGGACCTCAGAGTCACATATTTTAACCCCGGGACTGCCACAGGGATCTGCAATCTCACCGGTGCTCTTTAATGTGTATACGAGCAAGATTGCATACCTAGAAGCACCATGTTGTTGTTGTTGTTGTTGTTGTTATGGGTTGGAAGGATTCTAATATTTGCAGATGATATTCTTGCATACAGGCAGGGGAGAAATAGGGATCAAACAGCCCAGGAGCTACAGGTGACAGTAGACAAAGTGATTGACTGGTGCACTGAAATGAGTGATGTTATCAACCCGGAAAAGGAGGCTGTGTTGTGGTGCTCTCTGGACAACAGGATTGTGAGAGATGATGCCCCAAGCCTCATGATAGATGGCAGAAGCGTCAACAGAGAGAACAAACTGAAGTATCTGGGAATCACATTTGACAGGAGTCTGTCCTTCAAGGACCATGTGGAGACGGTTGTGAAAAGATCTCAAAAGGGACTCAATGCAATTAAAACTATGGCTGCAATGGACACAGAGCAGAGAATGCTCTTCACACTATACCAGCACTTGATCCTCTCAGTGATTGATTATGGACTAGGACTGCTCACTGTATCAAAGAGTCAGCTGGTGAAATTAGAGCACATACAGAATGAAGCTATGCGGGTCATTCTGGGATGCACCAGAGACACTCCAGTAGTGTGTATGCGTTACATCCTTGGTCTGCCTACTGTTGCTGGTAGGCACAAGGTAATGCAAGCGAAGGCATACATCAGAGTAGCTGCAGACACAGATCACCCGTTGCATGAGGCGCTGGACGTAGTTAAGGGTCAGAGACTGATAAGAGGGAAATCATGGATGGCTCAGGCGGAGGATACGATCAGACAGGTGTGCCCCGTGGAGAACATCAGGCGAGGAGAGGAGTGGGTCAGAGTGCCAGCCGAGCAGTCAGACTTGTGCAGGGTTATAATCACATTGAGCCGGGAGTGCAGGGAGTGGCCAGCAGGGGCCACGGAAGTGGAAATTCAGCAAATAATTCAGGAAAATTCTCGCCTGGGTGATGTGATTATCTACACGGATGGGTCGGTGTTGAGAGGTAGGAGAAGTGCCTGGGGGTTCTTGGTAAAGACTAATGGTCGGCGTTTGGTGCAGGAGAGCCTGGCGTATGATGATACTACATCTAGCTTAAGAATGGAGGTGGAGGCGGTCAGTGCAGCTTTCCGCTGGATAGAGAACACGATACATACACACATTGTTATTGTTACTGACTCAGAAAGCATGCTGAGGAGGGTGAGAACAGGCAAGCTTCGTGCAGAGTGGCTTGCTTCGCTTCGGAAGTCACGTGTAGCAAGCATCACCTGGATCTTTTCTCCTGGGCATGCCGGTGTGCTGGAGAATAAACAGGCGGACAGATTGGCTGGCTCGGCAAAACTTGGTGGAGTATTGATGTATGACAAAACAGATGTGGTTGCGGCCTTGTGGGAGCACGTGTACACCTAGGAGGAGTAAATGGATCACCATGGTCTGGTAAGAATGAGACAACGAGGAGTGACGAGGGGATCTGGCCGATGCTCGACGCTCAGAGGAAAGGCGAGACGGACATATAATCAGATTGCTACTGGAACTATTAGTGTTGGAACTCTTCGCTGGTTGCTGAGGATGGGGACGGAGCGCTTATGGGAATGTCCCGAATGCTGTGATGTCGGTTCCTAAATCAATCAATCAATCAATCAATCAACGATACAAGTGGGAATTTAACATCAAGAGATGGACGAACATCAGCCTGACATAATGTAAAGTCAAGACGAGAGACAGAGAGTGTTGGGGATCCATTGCAGCCAACCTTCGTTGTGGAGACGGTACCTGGTTGATGATTAGCGTCAATAACACATACATCAAATCAGTGATCTTCAACTTCTTCAGAGTCATTTGCATCTACCCAACGTACAACTTCACGATGGCGCTGGTTAGTTTCTCGGGCATGGTGTTGTTAAACTGTTTCTTTGTTGGACGTGTGGTTTTGGCCTTTTAGAGGCCGGACACACATTTTACTAATACAAGTTTGCATTCCAATAATATGCAATTAAAAAGACACCACTGTAAATGTAATGTCGACGAGAAATAGAAAAATAAGTCATTAAATTCTCACGCATGTAAAACATTGCCATTACTTGTACACAAACTTTAAAGATGACTTAAATTATTATCTCATCTTTTATCTTGTATATAACTGTCGCTAATGTCTATTAAAAAATTTTAATAAAAAATTAATATAAATACTACAATTATTTACATCACAAAAATACATTTATGCTGCTTTTAGTAAAGTCCCTTGAGAATAACTGTTATGTTGCCATGTACCTTTCGACTATTTTAATTACTGTATCCTCGAAATGTGGTGTTTTTGTTTTTAGAAAAATGTTGTCTTTCATCGAAGTGTTTTGTTTTAAAAATAAGGTCTCTCTGATTCCCACAATGGCCAGAGCCGCGCCATCAGGTCCCCACTTCCCTGTATGTATTTGGAATGACCCCCTCTGCTGGTGGCCCTGGCAAGGTCAAGTGCAGATACTACAATTTGGTATTAGTCAAAAGGCCGAGAAGGGATTACACTCATAAATTGATGTAAATAGAAATTATAGGTGTCCCATTCAACCATTAAGTCATTTTTGTCAGAACCCACAAGCTGACTTTTATAGTGCTCTTGTGTGAGTTATTTCTCTTGTAACATTGATATAATGCATCTGTATTTGAACATCTCCCTTTAAAAAAATATATTTTCGTCCACTGAAATACATTGACAAAAATATTTCGTTAGATTGTTTCACTTGACACACGAAGTGGGGAGATACTCTCCCATCTTGGACATGCAATAACAGATGATGACAGGAAGTGATACAGAAATAAAAAAGAGAATAGGAATGGCCAAAAATATTTTCAGCAGCATGAAATCAGTATTAACATCTAGAGAGATCAACAACGCATTAAAAAAGAATTGTCAGATTTTATATTGTATCATCACTACTGTATGGCGCGAAGCCTGGACATTGAAGAAGCAACTAGAAAGTCTAATTTAGGCCCTGGAGATGTGCATATACAGAAGAATATGTCGCATTTCATGGAAACAAAAACAATCAAACACATTTTTCTTCCGCGTTTACATCCTGTTTCAGGATATTGCGGTCAACACCAGCATCTTTCAGCTGTATGTTGATTCCTAGGCTAGATTACGCTCATCAGCACGCCACGACTTTCTGAGCGACCGGCTCCATACTCTCATAAGTCACTGGCGCGACTCGAACCGCTTCCAATTCTCGTGCGCTCACGTCAACCACGAGAGTATTCGGGGTTACGGAGAAAGAGACCGGCAATCAAACACATACGTTCTGGAAAAACTGGGAATGAAAAGAGAGTTGATGAAGGAAATTAAAAAGACGCATGTGAAATATTTCGGCCACGTTAACAGACATAGCACTCTTATAAAAACCATACTGGAGGGCAAGGTTTAGGGCAAGCGACCAAGAGGTAGACAGCGATACAAGTGGGAAGATAACATCAAGAGATGGACGAACATCAGTCTGACAGAGAGTACAGTCATGGCGAGAGACAGACAGTGTTGCAGGTCCATTGCGAAGACGGCACCTGATTGATGATTACAGTCAGTAACACATACATCAAATACGCATCAGTGATCTTCATCTTCGTCGGAGTCGATCGCATCTACTCATGGTGAAACTTCACGATGACGCTGGTTAGTTTCTCGTGCATGGTGGAGACATTGAACTATTTCTTTGTTGGACGTGTTGTTTTGGCCTTTTATAGGCCGGACAAAAATTTTACTCAAATGAATTTAAACGCATGCCATCGCAAATACACAACATTTAATGTAATATCGAGGTAGAAATAGAAAAATGATTTATTAATTTTTCCCGCATATAAAACAAAGGTATTACATTTAAAGAACCCTCAAGATGACTTAAATTATTGTCTCATCATTGATGCTTTATAAATCTATCGAAAATTTCTATAAAACTTCTATGAAAAATAAAATATAAAGAGTACAATTATTTAAATGACAAAATACATTTATGCTGTTTGAGTAATGTCCCTTGAAATAACTGTTATATTGTCATGTCCCTTTCCACTATTTTAATTACTTGTTTCCTTTAAATGTGGTTGTTATTTTTTTTACACTTTTCTTTAATCGAGAATATTTTTTATGGGGGGGGGGGGGCGGGGAAGGGGGGGGGGGGTTAAATAAGGGCTCGCTTTTCTCCCAAGGGCAGAGCCGCGCCATCAGGTCCCCACGTCCCTGTGTGTATTTCGAATTACCGCCTCTTCTGGTGGCCCTGGCACGGTCAAGTGCAGATACTACAATTTGATGTTGGCCAAAAGACCGAGAAAAGATTGCATTCATAAATTAATTTGAATAGAAATTATAGTTGCCCCATTCAAACATTACATTATTTTTGTCAGAACCCACAAGCAAGATCAGGTCAGCGTGACCGAATGGGTAAGAACGCATATTCTTAAACATCCGTTGCGCTGATGCCGAGGTAAGCGGTTCAGCCCCTACACCGCACAGCTGGACTAAAATGTTGACCTCTCGTCCTTGATTTGTGGATGTAAATTACAAGTACCTCTGAAGACGGAGTGGGTTCGCCTGATGACAAGGGACACTGTTAATAGGAAAAGCTGATCCACACGCAAAATTATGTCCAGCACTACTATAAAGAACGAGTCGCCTAATCTGAAACAGGACATGGGCTACAAAATGACACGTGGCAAGGGTAACTCTAGAAGACACTCGAATTTCAAAATGAGCAGCGTGGAAGCTGCCAACACAATCAAGAAGATGCAAGAAGAATTTTTGCTTGCGAGCCGCAGCAAAACGCCTGAACCTGAAACAACATTAAAGGAGGCTACCACTCCTACACCAGATGAAGCTGCTACTGTCGCTGTTCCGACCCCGGAGACGACAACTACAACTGAAGCCAGCAGCAGCCGTGAAGTTCTCAACAGCACCAAGACGAAGGAGCCCAGTTTACCAAAGACCTCCACATCGGAGGAAACCACAAGAACTGAGGACTTCACCGGCAAATTACTGCTAAAACAGACAAGCGTGGGAGAAGCCAAACTGTCGGCGCTACCAACAGACAAGATAATCAGTCTGTTGGACAACGAGCTGAGAAGAAATAGCATCTACCAGCTACCCAAGATACCTGATGGAGTAGTGGTCTCCATCAACAAAAACCTAAAGACCTACAACACTTATGCAGAAGATTGCACAAGGAGAGAAGGCCGACATCAAGCTTCACCATGGCATCTTATTGGAAGCCACCCGACACCGCACAAGTAAACGATGGGTCATTAAACGATTCAAGACCCATCTCACCAACGACCAGATCAGGGAGATACTGACGAGGGAGAACAAGAAACTCAAGATCACAATTGCAGAGAGGATCGTCAGCAAGAATAACATCCCCTCCACAGTCGTCATCGTAACATCGGAGGACCAAGTGATCCCTCAATTCATTAGATGGGACAAGAGAGACCAAGTTCCAGAGCACTACATACTGAGAGTGCTGCAGTCCTCTAAGTGCCAGAAGTTTTGGCACACCCGTGCCACCTGCAAGAGTAAGGTGGGGGTATGCAGATACTGCTCTGAACCTCATCCATACAGTCAGTGCCAGCATGCAAAGATCGACAAGGACTTCAGGAGGCCTAACACTAACAGAAAATGCGCCAACTGCCTCGGCAACCACGGTGCCATGTACCTCGGCTGCCCCTGCCACCAAGACAGCAAGGAAGCTATGAAGATCGCCATGTACCTCGGCTGCCCCTGCCACCAAGACAGCAAGGAAGCCTGAAGATCGCCGTCCAAACCTATAAAGAGGCTAGGAGGAAGTACGAGGCCATCAATCGACTCACAAAAAGCGACAAAGCGCAACTGGAAGGCCAACTGAAGGACCTGAGATCAAAGTTCAACAGCATGGAGGAAGAAAAGGACAAGACGCAAGAGACACAGATAACAGCCGCTCAGTGCATCCTGGACGAACTGAAGCAAGTTCAGCAGAAGATTGAGCAGGATGTCGCTCGAATGGTTGCTATACAGGCTGAGACAAAAGAAAGGCTATCAAGCATGGAGGAAGAAAAAGAAAGACACAAGAAATACATATAACGGCCCGCCAGCGTTTCCTGGACGAACTGAAGCAAGTTAAGCAGAAGATTGAGCAGGATGTCGCTCGAATGGTTGCTATACAGGCAGAGACAGAAGGAACGCTATAAAACATACATAAAGCGAGAGACAAGACAGAAGGAACTCTAGACACGATAATAGACCTGCTCAAGATCGAGCCAGAATCACCCGAACCAGAAGAGGCAAGAACACAGACAAGAAAAAGCAACAAATGAAGAAGGCTACCCAGACCAAGACCAAATGGGTAGGGAGGCAATGGAACGATATCGCTCCACATCAAGATCGAACAGTCGAACACCGAGAAGATTCGATGGCAACCCAAGACGGGGAAATAGGAGGAACACCAGGAGAGACGACAACTGGTAAAGCTCCCTGAAGGAAACAGCACCGTATGACGGGGTGGGATCACAATTACTCCAGGCCCTAACAAGTGCGTGACTCTGTCCAGACATGAAGAACCTCAATAAGAAAGTAACGCACACAATCAACCAATCAGAAGCCGGGAAGCTAACAACAAGGAGTCACATATACGAAAGATAAACTACAAGCTACAATAATAAATATCCCAATTATATCCAAGTCGACAACTTGAAAAGAGAGTTGATGACAGAAAAAAAAAATAGGAAGTGAAATATTTCGGCCACCATAAAAAACATAACACTTTTATAAAAGCCATACAGGAGGGCAATGTTGAGGGCAAGCGAGCTAGAGGTAGACAACGATACACGTGGGAAGATAACATCAAGAGATGGACGAACAGCAATCTGATAGAATGTACAGACAGGGAGAGAGACAGACAGTGTTGGAGATCCATTGCAGTCAACCTTAGTTGCGGAGACGGCACTTGATTAAGCATTACCGTCAATAACATACATAAATTACGCATTAATGATTTTCAAATTCTTCGGAGTCGTTTTAATCTTTAAAATTTTTTCATATCCTTTACAGGACATCGCTGTCAACATCAGCATCTTTCAGCTGATTGTTGATTTCTTGGCAAGATTACGCTCAGTAGTTTGCCATTGCTTTCTGAGCGACCGGCTCACATCCCCGTAAGTTACCAACGCGACTACAACCGCTACCGATTCTCGCCGTCGTCACGTTACTCACGAGAGTATACGGGATTACGGAGAAAGTCTCTAACCCCGTTTTCATCTATTCATGTTTAAACTTCTCCACGACTCTGGTTAGTTTCTCGAGCACGGTGGAGATGTTGAACTGTTTCTTTGTTGGGCGTGATGGTTTGGCCTTTTACAGGCGGACAAAAATGTTACAAGTAATTCCAGTTCATGCCATCGAAAAGAGAAAACATTTCATATAATTTCGAGGTCATATACAAAACATGGCTAGTAAAATCTCATGAATGTAAAAACAGACATTAATTTTACACACGATTTGAAGACAACTTCAATTGTTATCTCAATGCTTATGCTGAATATAACGCTCGCTAATTTCTATAAATATTTCATAAAATTATTAATATAAATAATACAATTATTTAAATCGCAACATACATTTATGCCGCATATAGTAATGTCCCTTGACATAACTGTTATGTTGTCATTTCCCTTTCGACTATTTTATTTCCGTGTTTTCCTTTTCATGTGGTGTAAAAAATTCATACATTTGTATGAAATTGTACATCATATACAATTGTACATCAATTACGCATTAATGATGTTCAACTTCTTCGGAGTCGTTAACATCTACTCATGGAAACACTTCACCACGACGCTGGTTAGTTTCCCGGGCATGGTGGAGATGTTGAACTGGGTTTTTGTTTTTTTAATTATAAAACATGTTTAATATGTTCACTAACACATAATGCACAAAATGAATTTGCTGCATCATCTTGTACAGTCCAAGACTGCCTTCATATTTTGAATTGGCCTTTTAGGGGCCGGACAAAGATTTTACGATGACAACCTCAAACTAGTATTCATGCCATTGAAATGACAAACATTGTCATGTGATATCGAGGAGATATAGACAAATGGTTATTAAATTCTCATGCATGTAAAACAAAGTCATTAATTTTACACAAACTGTTAAGATCACTTCAATTATTATTTCATTATTTATGCTGTATATAATTGTCGATATATCTATAAAAATTTTAATGAAAATTTAATATAAAGACTACCATTATTTAAATCACAAATCACATTTATGCTTCTTTTAGTAATGTCCCTTGAAATAACTGTTATGTTGACATGTCCCTTTCGACTATTCTAATTACTTGTTTCCTTTCAATCCATCCATCCATCATGTGCCATGCCGGTAAGCGTGAGCGGTCATGTTTTGCCATCTCACTCGATCACCAGAGTCGTGGATCAGCTCAGTGTTCCTGTCTCGACCATGCCACATGGCCAAGCCATCCAGGTATTTGCTTCTAGGTCTTCCTCTTGGTCTGTTTCCTTCGATCTTTCTAGTTGTCACCAAGTTCTCCAATTCATTTCTTCTCATAACATGCCCAAAAAATTTTGACTATCTGCGTCTAATGTCTTTAATCAGTTTACGATCTTCATTTGTTTCTTAAAGGACTTGTGCATTGGTCTTTCTGGCTGTCCATGGTATTCTTTGAATTTTCCATATAAACTACATTTCTACAGCCATGAGATGTTTTTCAGCTTGACTGCTCATTGTCCAAGCTTCACATCCATATAAAAGTACAGGTTCTATGTAACACCTCAACACTCTTTTTCTCGTTTCAATTGACATCTCTTTATTGGTCAGTGTGATTTTCATCTTGCTAAAGGCTACTTTTGCCATGGCGATTCTTGTTCTAATCTCTTCAAGGCATCTCCCATCAGATGTTATTACTGTTCCGAGATAATTGTACCTATTCACTTGTTGAAGAATATTCCCATTTACTTGTATATTACATTGTGGTATTTCGTTCTTCCTAGTGACGACCATAATCTGTGTCTTTTTACAATTTAATTCTAACCCTCGTTGTTCACTGTGTGTAACAACCGCATCTACTAAATGTTGCAGATCCTGTTCATTGTCTGCAATCAAGACTGTATCATCTGCATATCTAATGTTATTGATGCATCGTCCCCCAATGTTGATTCCTTCCATATCTTCAATATTTCTGAAAATACTTTCACTGTACAGGGAAAACAGATCTGGAGATATTACACATCCCTGTCTCACACCTCTCTTAATAGGCTGATATTGGCCTAATTCATTATCAAATCTTATGGCAGCTTGTTGTTTCCAATATATGTGTTTTACAAGTCTGAGGTCTTTTCCTTTCAATGTTTGTGTGTGTGTTTTTTTTTTTAAAAACAACTTTTCTTTAATCGAGAATTGTATTTAAAAATAAGGGCTCGCTGTGACCCCAATGGTCAGAGACTCCCCATCAGGTCCTCACGTCCCTCAGAGAATTCGAATGACTGAGTCTGTTGGTGACCCTGGCAAGATCAAGTGCAGATACTCCATTTCGCTAGCTCTTAGCCAAAAGGCCGAGAAGGGATTGCATTCATAAACTAATGTAAATAGGAATTATAGGTCTCCCATTCAAGCAATATATACAATGTGATATACAAACAATACTACAATGTGATATACGAGTAAATGGGCATATTCTTAAGCAAGTGAATCGATACAAGTTATCTCGGCACAGTCATAACTTCTGATGGGAGATGCCTTGAAGAGATTAGGACAAGAATTGCAATGGCGAATGTAGCCTTTTGCAAGATGAAAAACATACTGACCAATAAAATGATATCAATTGAAACGAGAAAAAGAGTGTTGAAGTGCTACATAAAACGTATACTTCTGTATGGATGTGAAGCGTGGACAATAAACAGTCCAGCTGAAAAATAGCTGATGGCTGTGAAAATGTGGTTTCTGAGGAAAATGCAAAGAATACCATGGACAGACAGAAAAACCAATGAACAAGTCCTTCAAGAAACAAATGAAGATCGTAAACTGATTAGAGACATTAGACGTAGACAATCAAAATATTTTGGGCATGTTATGAGAAGAAATGAATCGGATAACTTAGTGACGGCTGGCAAGATCGAAGGGAGAGGCCAAGGGGAAGACCAAGAAGTAAATACCTGGATGGCTTGACTACGTGGCATGGTCGACAAGGAACACAGAACTGATCCACGAATCTGGTGATCGAGTGAGATGGTAGAACATGACCGCCTAAGCTTATCGGCATGGCACATGATGGATGGATTCAAACATTAAGTGATTTTTGTCAGAACCCACAAGCAAACTTTTCTGGTCTATAGTGTGAGCTATTTCTCTTGTAACATTGAGATAATACATCTGTATTTGATTGTCTCCCGTTAATATATTACATTTTCGTCCACAGAAATACATTCACAAGAATATTTCGTTAGACTGTTTCACTTGACACAAAGAAGTGGGGAGATACTGAAACAATTAACAAGTGTCTCCTATCTTGGACATGTAATAAATATGATGGCAGAAGTGAAACAGAAATCAACAAGATAATAGGAATGGCCACAAATGCTTTCAGCAGCATGAAATCAGTATTAATATCTAGAGAGATTTACAACGCATTAAAACTGAGAATTGTCGGATGTTACATATATTCAGCACTACTGAATATCGTGGAAGCCTGTACATTGAACAAGCAACTTGAAAATCGAAAAGATGCATTGGAGATGTGGATATAGAGAAGAATATGTCTTATTTGGGGTAATCAAAAAAAACAAATAAAAAAAAAACAACCTAACTTCAGACACAGATGTTCTAGATAAACTGGGAATGAAAAGAGAGCCGATGAAAGAAATACAAAAGGGGCAAGTGAAATATTTCGGCCACTGTTAAATGACATAACACTCTTATAAAAACCATACAGGAGGGCAAGGTTGAGGGCAAGCGAGCAAGAGGTAGACAACAATACAAGTGGAAGATAACATCAAGAGATGGACGAACATCAGTCTGACAGAATGTACAGTCAGGGCGAGAGACAGACAGTGTTGGAGATCCATTGCAGCCAACCTTCGTTGTGGAGACGGTACCTGATTGTTGATTACCATCAATAACACATATACATCAAAACATCGCATTGATGATCTTCAGCTTCTTCGAAGTCGTTTACATCTACTCATCGTAAAACTTCACTATGCCGCTGGATAGTTTCACGGGCATGGTGGAAATGTTGAACTGTTTCTATATTGGACGTTTTGGTTTGGGTGCAATAAAATTGTACAATAAAATTGTACAAGAATTAACAATTAAATTTCTACATGAAACATTCAAATTGGAAACAATAAAGAGAAATTTAATTGTTAATTTTTGTACAATTTTATTGTTGTAATTTTACTTTTTTCCTTCAACCATTATGACTTATTACATAAGATACATTAAATTTTCCGAAATACAGCTGTTGTTTGCATAGGGGACAGACGAATCTGGTCTTTTTTCCCCGGAGATTTTTTTTTTTTTAAATTAAAACTTTTATTTCTTACAAAACTGTGTATTTATATTGTGTGTTCATTTACAGTTGGACGTACAACATATACATTCATATCAGACATGTGATAATATACATTAAAGACATGATGCAATTAAAAACACATTACTTGTATAAGCTTCCTCTCAATCTTTATGCATGAAAAAAGTTAACAGTATCACTCATTGATCATAGATAAAAGTGGCAACAGGCGTTCCATTTTACCAATTAGATTGAAACAGGTTTACGTGTCTCTTCTGCGAGAAAGATACATATATAGGGGGAAGAGAGAGAGAGAGAGAGAGAGAGAGAGAGAGAGAGAGAGAGAGAGAGAGAGAGAGAGAGAGAGAGAGTTAAAGTGAGATCAAAATGCCGTGAAACAATCCAAAGGACTGAATAAATTAAAACTTTTATTTCTTACACAACAGTGTGTATTTAGAAGGTGCATGCCAACGAGCCCTTTCTGGCGTAACTAGGGGTATTGAGATGCGGCTACGTTGACACTCTTTAGGAATTACACACTGATACACCGTGAACACAACTCGTCATCACCGAGTGATAGAATGGCATCATGTATTGTTTCTATGCGACACAATCACTGGGATATTCAAAGTACATGTACACCCACGACTATTTGTTTACACACTGATTGTAGTACGTCCTGCTATCCAGGCTATCTAATCAACTACAATCGTCTACACATACACTCTTCTACCCTACTTACAGTCCTGTTACACATGGTCGCATGGCGCCTACATTCACAGGCCGGCAACCTCTGCCCACGGCACACCACTCGACTCCGTGCTGTAACGTGTCCACCCGCCTGGTCGCGGCGACGCTGTTCTCATCCATCGGTACACGCTTGAAATATCTAGCGTACACTCAGTTACTTGCCGTCGACGATTCTCGGCGTTTCATCGCCACAGGGGATATTCAGTTCTCAGCCGACACACTTCTCTGCTTTCGTGATCTGTCCGTGATGGCTTCCGAACTCCGACTGACCCCCTTTGTCCGTGGCCCTTCTCGACCCTTCTTATCACGTGGCCTAATCCTTGCAATTCTATTGGCCCTTACGAATACCCGCTCCCCCGGTGTATTCTTTTCCTCTGATCGCCCATGACAATTTATCCTATCGTTTCACAGTAATTTACTCAACCAGACTTGATTTAACCAGACTCATGGCAGTGCATTGTGTGTTCATTTACAGTTGGACATACAACAAATACATTTATATAAACATGTGATAATATACATTAAAGACATGATGCAATTACAAACACATTACTTGTATATGCTTCCTCTCAATCTTTATGCACGAAAAAAGTTAACAGTATCACTCATTGACCATATATACAAGTGGCAACAGGCGTCCCATTTTACCAATTAGATTGAAACAGGTATGTGTGTCTTCTGCGAGAGAGATACATATATACACAGGGGGAGACAGGGAGAGAGAGAGAGAGAGAGAGAGAGAGAGAGAGAGAGAGAGAGAGAGAGAGAGAGAGAGAGAGAGAGAGAGAGAGAGAGTTAAAGTGAGATCAAAATGCCGTGAAACAATCAAAAGGGCTGAATATTAAGAATTTGTTTTAAGGCCTCGCGGTTCTCAAGGGGGCCATAGCCGCCCCATCAAGGTCCCACATCCTTGTGTGTCATTCGGATGACCGCCTCTGCATGTGGTCCTGGCAGGATCAAGCGCAGATACTACACTTTGATCTTAGCCAAAGAGCCGAGAAGCGATATTAACTATGTTTGGCCATTTTACAGGCCTGAAGTCAGCAAATGACCTCTCAGGGCTAATCCCGATAAACTCGGTTTTGTTTTGAGGGTTATTCTGTAATCTTAAACAACTCCCAAGATGAACGTTCCGATTGAGAAATAAAACCCGAGAGGAAAGAGTCGAACGGGTAGATGCCAACCAAACAACAGTACGTGAACTGTATGATTCTCGTCCCCAAACCTCTTCAACCTACACACAGGAAGAATTTTTAAACAAGTCGAATTTCCTGGATTTAACATCAATGGAAGAATCATAAACAATCTTAGATGTGCTGACAATACGGAAAGCGAGCAAGAATTACAAAACCTAGTGGAACAAGTAAACAGGCATAGTGCAGAATGTGGCTTAGATATTAACATCCTAAAAACAAAAACTATGATAATTAGCAGTGGAAAGGAAAGGTCATCAATGAACATCACAGTAAACGGGGAGATACTAGAACAAGTAACAAGTTTCTGCTATCTTGGACATGTAATAACAGATGATGGCAGAAGTGAAATAGAAATCAACAAAAGACTAGGAATGGCCACAAAATGCCTTCAGCAGCATGAAATCAGAAGTAACTACTGGATAGATTAACAATACAGTTGACATGAGAATTGTCAAATGTTACCTTATAGTAAACACTACTGTATGGCGCGGAAGCCTAGACATTGAAGCAACTAGAAAGTCGAATAGAGGCCTGGAGATGTGGATATACAGAAGAATATGTCTTATTTCATGGAAACAAAACCAGTCAAATACAGAGGTTATAGAAACACTGGGAATGAAAAGAGAGTTGATGAAAGAAATAAAAAAGGAGACAAGTGAAATATTTCGGCCACGTTAAAAGACATGACACTCTTATAAAATCCATGCAGGAGAGCATGGTTGAGGGCACGCGAGCAAGAGGCAGACAACGATACAAGTGGGAAGAAAACATAAAGAGATGGACGAACATCAATCAAACAGAATATACAGTCAGGGCGAGAGACAGAGTTTTGGAGATCCATTGCAGCCAACATTTGTTGTGGAGACGGCACCTGATTAATGATTACCTCAATAACACATACATAAATTACGCATTAATTATCTTCAACTTCTCCGGGGTCCTTTGCATCTATTCATGTTAAAACTTCACGAAGACGCAGGTTAGTTTCTCGGGCACGGTGGAGATGTTGAATTGTTTCTTTCTTGGGAGTGTTGCTTTGGCCTTTTACAGGCCGGATAAAAATTTTATTATATCTATTACAGTTCATAACGTTAAAAAGACAAAAACATTTAATTAATATCGAGGAGAAACAGAAAAATGGTTTATTAAATTTCCTCGCATGGCAAACAAATCCATAAATTTTAAACAAACTGTAAAGATAACTTAAATTGTTATCTCATCTTTAATGTTGCTATAATTTTCGAAGATATCTCTATAACAATTTCACAAATAATTAATAAAATTTCTAAAATATTTAAATTACAAAAATAAATTTATGTTGCTCTTAGTAATGTCCCTTGAAATAACTAGTATGTTGTTATGTCCCTTCCGACAATTTTTAATTTACATGCGTCAATGTTTTTTTTTCTTTTGGTCTTAAGTAAGGGCTCGCTGATCCCCCAAGGGTCAGAGCCTCCCCATCAGGTCCCCACGTCCCTCTGTGTCATTCGGATGACCGCCTCTGCTGGTGGCACTGGCAAGATCAGGTGAATATAGTACAATTTGCTCTTGGCCAAATGACCTATAAGGTATTGCATTCATAAACTGATGTAAATAGAAATTATAGATATCCCATTCAAACATTAAGTGATTTTTGTCAGAACCCACAAGCAAACGCTTCTAATTGCTCTAGTGTGAGTTATTTCCTCTTGTAACATTGAGATAATACATCTGTAGTTAATTGTCTCCTGTTAATAAATTACATTTTCGTCCACTAAAATACATTGACAAGAATATTTCAGTTAGACTGTTTCACTTTAAACAAAGAAGTAGGGCGATACTGCAACAGGTAACAAGTGTCTCCTATTTTGGACATGCAATAACAGATGATGGCAGAAGTGAAACAGAAATCAAAAAGAGAATAGCAATGTCCAAAAATGCTTCCAGCAGCGTGAAATCAGTTTTAATATCTAGAACAGGGGTGGGAAAACATTTTGTGCGTAGGGCCACATTGACAAATGTAAAGCTATTGGGGGGGGGGGGGGGGGCGCATATATATTATGTCCACTTTGTTTGTAGCAACATAATAATTATCACATAAGTAATTATGAGTTAGTTATAAGTTATTAAACAGTATAAATAACTAATTGTTGCAATTTTATTTTACTTATACACATATAAATTATATGTGTTATCAAAGAAATGTTATCAACAATGTTAAAACTATCATAACGGTACGTGAAATTCTGTACAATTCAACAAAATAACTTAAAAACGAAGTAACAAATTTTATTTCTAAATGTCCTCGGGGGCCTTTATCAGTTGCTGGACTGCATGCGGACCGCGAGCCGTAGTTTACCCACTCCTGATCTCGAGAGATTAACAACTCATTAAACATGAGAACTGTCAAATATTACATATATACAACACTAATGTATGGTGCGGAAGCTTAGATTATTGAGCAAGCAACCAGAAAGTCGAATAGATGCCCCGGAGAAGTGGATATACAGAAGAATATGTCGTATCTCATGGAAACAGAAACAATCAAATACAGAGGTTATAAAAATCTGGGAATGACAAGAGAGCTGATGAAAGAAATAAAAAAAAGAGGCTAGTGAAATATTTCGGTCACTTTAAGTGACATAACACTCTTATTAAAACGATACTATATGGCAAGGTTGAGGGCAAGCGAGCAAGAGGTAGACAACGAAACAAGTGGGAAGATAACATCAAGAGATGGACGAACATCAATCAGACAGAATGTACAGTCAGCGCGAGAGACAGTGTTGGGGATCCATTGCAGCCAACCTTCATTGTGGAGACGGCACCTGGTTGATGATTACCGTCAATAACACATACATCAAATACGCATCAGTGATCCTCAAATTCTTCGGTGTCGGTTACATCTACTCATCGTAAAACTTCGCCACGACTCTGGTTAGTTTCTCGGGCATGGTAGAGATGTTGAACTGTTTCTTTGTTGGACGCGTTGGTTTGGCCTTACACAGGCCGGACAAGAATTTTGCTAATATATAATTACATCCTTAGTTAACATGTCATTGAAATGACAACATATTAAATGTAATGCCGAGGAGAAATAGAAACATGAGTTATTAAATTTTCACGCTATGTAAAACAAAGAAATTAATTTACACAAAGTTTAAAGATGACTTAAAGTTATTATCTCATCTTTTATGTTGCAAATAACTGTCGAATAGTTTCTATAAAAATGTTATTAAAAAATTATATACACACTACAATTATTTAAATCACAAAAAATACATTTATGCTGCTCTTAGTAATGTCCCTTGAAATAACTGTTATGTTGTCAGGTATCTTTCGACTATTTTAATTGCATGCTTTCCTTGAATGCGTTTGTGTGTGTGTGTGTGTGTGTGTGTGTGTGTGCGCGCGCGCACGCGCGCTCGCGCGTTTGTGTGTGTGTGTGTCAGTGGGGTGGAAAACAAAAAATTTCTTTAATCGATAATTGTTTGTCTTAATAAGGGCACGCTGATCCCCAAAGGGTCATGGCAGCCCCATCTTGTCCCCACATCCATCTGTGTATTTCGAATGACTGCCTCTGCCGGTGGCCCTGACAAGATCAGGCGCATATAGTACAATTTGCTCTTAGTCAAAAGGCCGAGAAGCGATTGCATCATAAACCGATGTAAATAGAAATTATAGGTAACATGTTTCTCCCATCTTGGACATGCAATAACAGATGATGGCAGAAGTGAAACAGAAATAACAAAGAGAATAGGAATGACCAAAAATGCTTACATCAGCATGAAATCAGTATTAAAATCTAGAGAGATTAACAACGCATTAAACATGAGAATTGTCACATGTTACGTATATTCAACACTACTGTATGACGCGAAAGCCTGGACATTGAACAAGTAACTAGAAATGCCCTGGAGATGTGGATATACAGACGAATATGACGCATTTCATGGAAACAGAAACAATTACATACAGAGGTTCCAGAAAAACTGGGAATGAAAAGAGAGGTGTTGAAAGAATTTAAAAAGAGGCAAGTGAAATATTTCGGCCACGTTAAAAAACTTATAAAAACCATAATGGAGGGCAAGGTTGAGGGCAAGCGAGCTAGAGGTAGACAACGATACAAGTGGGAATTTAACATCAAGAGATGGACGAACATCAGCCTGACTTAGTGTAGAGTTAAGGCGAGAGACAGAGAGTGTTGGGGATCCATTGCAGCCAACCTTCGTTGTGGAGACGACACCTGATTTATATTTACCGTCAATAACACATACATCAAAAAATCGCATCAGTGATCCTCAACTTCTTCGGAGTTGTTTGGATCTACTCATAAAACTTCACGATGACGCTGGTTAGTTTCTCAGGCATGGTGGAGATGTTGAACAATTTCTTTGTTCGACGAGTTGATTTGGTCTTTTACAGGACAGACAAAAATTTTGCTAATACACTATTACATTCCGTAACATGATATTGAAAGACACACACCACGTATTAAAAACGAATTACAAATGAGAATTGTTAAATATTACTTATATTAAACACTATTGTATGGAGTGGAAGCCTGGACATTGAACAAGCAATTAGAAAGTCGAATAGAGGCCCTGGAGATGTGGATATACAGACGAATATGTTGCATTTCATGCAAACAACAACAATCAAACACAGAGGTTCTAGAAAAACTTGGGATGAAAAGAGAGTTGATGAAAGAAATTTAAAAAAAAGAGGGAAGTGAAATATTTCGGCCACGTTAACAGACATAACACTCTTATAAAAACCATACTAGAGGGCAAGGTTTAGGGCAAACGAGCTAGAGGTAGACAACGATACAAGTGGGAAGATAACATCAAGAGATGGACGAACATTAATCTGACAGAATGTACAGTCAATGCGAGAGACAGACAATGTTGGAGATCCATTGCAGCGAACCTTCAATGTGGAGACGGCACCTTGTTCATGATTGCAGTCAATAGCTCATGCATCACAAAATCGAGTCAATGATCGGAGTCACTTCTTCGGAGTCGTGTGGATCTATTCATGGTAAATCTTCACGATAACGCTGATTAGTTTCTGGGGCACGGTGGGAAGGCTGAACTGTTTCTGTGTTGGATGTGTTGTTTTGGCCTTTTCCAGGCCGGACAAAAATTGTACTTAAAAATTCAAACCATCCAAGACATACAAAGACAAAGCAATTAATGTGATATCGAGGATAAATACAAAAATTACTTATTAAATTATTACGCATTTAAAACAAAGCCATTACTTTTACACAAAATTTGATAATGTCTTACATTATTATCTCACCACTTATGATGCATATTACAGCTGATAATTTCTATGAAAAATTTTGCTTCAGCTTTTAATATAAATGCTGCAATTATTTAAATCACAAAATACATAACTACTGCTTTTAGTGATGTCCCTTGAATTCCTTGTTATATCCCTTTCAACTACATTTATTACTTGTTTCCTTTTAATGTGGATTTAAAAATAAAAAACTTTTCTTTCATTGGGACGTTGTAAAAAAATAAGGACTCGCTGTTTCCCTACAGCTAGAGCATCCCCCATCAGTTCACCAAGTCTCTCTGTGTACTTCGATAGACCGCCTCTGCTGATGGCCCTGGCAAGATCAAGTGCTGATGCTATAAGTTGCTCTTAGCCAAAAGGCCGAGAAGGGATTACATTCATAAATTGATGTAAGTATAAATTAAAGCTGTCCCATTCAACCATTAAGTGATTTTTGTCAGAACCCACAAGCTGACTTTTCTGTTGCTCTAGTGTGAGTTATTGCTCTTGTAATATTGAAATAATACATCTTTATTTGTAAGTCTCCCTTTAATAAATTACATTTTCATTCACTGACATAAATTGACAAGAATATTTCGTTACACTGTTTCACTTGACACAAAGAAGTGGAGATATACTGGAACAAGCAACAAGTTTCTCTCATCTTGGACATGTAATAACATATGATGGCAGAAGTGAACCAGAAATCAAAAAGAGAATAGGAATGGCCAAAACTGCTTTCAACGGTATGAAATCAGTATTAACATCTAGAGAGATTAACGACGTATGGCATGGAAGCCTGGACATTGAAGAAGCAACTAGAAAGTCGCATAGAGGCCCTGGAGATGTGTGGCCTGCCCCGACTAATCTTGTATTTTTTTTTTTTTTAGCATATCCTTTACAGGACTTAGCTGTCAACACCAGCATCTTTCAGCTGTATGTCGATTTCTTGGCAAGATTACGCTCAGTAGTTTGCCATTGCTTTCTGAGCGGCCGGCTCAGTATCCCGCAAGTCACGAGTGGGGGTCGAACCGCCTCAGCTCTCGCTCCGCTACGAGACTCTGCGTGATAAACAGGATTACAGAGAGAAAGTGTTGTAACCCCACAGCCAGAGAGACCGGCACAATAGTGGTATGCAGGTTACTATAACAATTTACAGCAACTTAATGGCAGATTTAATTTTTAAAATGATGAGTTCCCTTGGAGCAAGGTTTCGGGACATTTCTTCGCCCCTTAAAACGGAACGTATTTTTTGCCGAAATGTTTGTGGATTAAGTGTTGTTTTTTTCGAGGTGAAATCAAGTTCGGACCGTGCAGCGGAGTTCTTGCACGCGCGCCCGGACTCCCTTAAGCGTTTCATCGGCGTCTAGTGGAAATAGTTAAGCCTAACATGACGACGAGAAGACGCCCGACAAGAATACAGCGTGTAAACGAGCTAGCGCCTGAAAAACGCGTTTAAAATTTGACAGGTCGGGCTTCAGACACGTACGAGTACTGTCCTAGAACTTTGCATCACTTAATCAACGCCGACCCATTCTTGAAAAACTACTCTACGGAAACGACATTGTGGTTTTACAAGAAACAGCCTTTCGACGGTGTAGCCAATTTCGTGGGGTTTCAGGGCTTCTATAAAAGGTGGCACCTTGGCCAGGCCATTATGGGCCGCGACAACATAGTGGAGTCTGACGTCGATATGTCCGCCTGGAACAGTGATGCCCTGCAAGTGCAGGAAATAAGAATAATGACTCCAGTGCAGCTTGTAATTGTGAACGTTCATGAGTGTAACGGGAAGGTCGACGTTCGACAGTGGCAAAGATTGTTTGCTATGGAGGAAAGACATATCATCTACTGTGGGGACTTCAATGCCAGAGGCAGTCAATGGGGGAATAACATCACCAATAGACAAGGAGAAGATCTGGAGGATGCCCTGTATCTGCTGCCCTAGTCTGTCTCCATGATGGGACGGTCACTAGAATGGCCACCCGACCAGGTGATTCTGACAATGTCATTGACTTGGCCCTGGTGTCGCCCACCATCGCACCAAGGTGCCGGTGGGGCACACTGGGATACCACGACAGTGATCACTACCCTTGCGTCATCTTGATCGGAAAGACAGAGCCAGGAGTCAAGGAAACAAGACCAATGCATTTCCGTACTACGACACTGTTCAAGACGCCTTAAGCAAGATAAAAAGAAGAAAACTAACTTCCTCCCCGCAGGAGACAAGAAAGCTTGTTGCAACCACCATGGTGGAACGATGAGGTCGAGAGTGCATGGCTGGGAAAGACGCAGGCTGTCAAAGACTGGCAAAAAGCCAGAAAGGCTAACATATCACAGGGTGAGTTGGCGAACCTGAAGACTGAGGTCCATAGGACGATGACCTTATTCAAATCCTGCGCCAAACAGGCCAAGGCCGAGAAATGACATGAGTTCTGCATGAAGATGTGCTCTGAGCGATCTCTCATGATATTCTGGCGCCTCCATAAGAGCATGAACGGTGCTGCACAACGTAGGGGTATTCCAGACATTCAAGGCACAGACTTCACATGGAAAAAGTCGGACGCGGATAAAGGGAAGGCCGTCCTTGCACGCTACATAGAGCAGACTGACCAGAAAGATGAGCCAGACAGAGGACCACAACGACACTCTCGCAGTTGTGCGAGGAGGCCGGGACGGATGGAGAATATGTAATCACTGCTGAGGCATAACGCGCAATGCTCAAGAAATCACCCAACACTGCACTAGGCCCAGACGGCGTCCGGTATGGGGACCTACAGACGATGTCAGATGATGACATGGAAGAACTGGCCAGAGAATTTAACACCAGTATCCAAAGGGGCCTGGTCAAAGAGGAATGGCTACACAGGTATTTGTTACCATTGCCAAAACCTAACAAAGACCATTCCAAGATATGCGGCTACAGAATCATAACGATGCAGAACACTGCTGGCAAGCTACTGGGAACAACTGTAGCACTGCTTCCCGCCCACACTTAGGATACAGATGCAACAAAGAGTCATGGCTGAATGTGGCGGTCTTTGCTCAGGACGTTTATGAAGGGTTTCAGAGCGAAGAAGAAACATGTGCGGTTGCCATAGACTTAGAGGACGCAAGTTACAACGCAACAAAAGTGTGCTATAAATGAACTTGCGTTTGGCAAGGCTCCAGGTAAGGATGGGATTCCAATAGAGGTTATCAGGAGTGGGCAAGACACACTCACTTTACAGATCCACCAGCTAATAGAGCTATGTTGCGAGAATGACAAGTCCCACAGGATTTCAAAGATTCAAGCATCATAACACTGTACAAGAACAAGGGCGATCGGAGCGACTGTAACAACTATAGGGGTATCTCACTTCTGTGTATTGTTGGGAAAGTATTTGCCAGAATTGTTCCGCGCAGACTTCAAGTCCTGGGAGATCAAGTCTACCCCGAATCACAGTGCGGCTTCCGCCAGAACCGGTCTACCATTGATATGATATTCTCATTGCGACAGATGCAAGAAAAATGCCGGGAACAAAATCAGCCACTGTTTATTGCCTTCATCGACCTCACAAAGGCATTCGATTTGGTCAGTCGTGAGGGTCTGTTCAAAGCATTAAAGAAGATTGGCTGCCCACCAACTCTTCTGTCCATTGTGGAATCGTTCCACACAGGCATGAAGGGTATAATCAAGTTTGATGGCTCAACTTCAGAAGAGTTTGAAATCAAGAGTGGAGTTAAGCAAGGTTGTGTACTAACCCCCACCCTCTTTGGGATATACTTCTCACTTCTACTGAAATATGCCTTTCGTGATCAGGATGACGGTATATACATTCACTCACGCTCAGATGGTGGCCTCTATAATGCTCAGAGATTGAAGGCTAAGACCAAAATTAGGAGGGTATTAATCAGAGAGTTGCTTTTTGCGGATGATGCTGCGATTACGACCCACTCTGAGGAAGAATTACAACATCTACTATCTGCATTCTCCAATGCTTGTTCTGAATTTGGTTTAACAATCAACAAGAAGAAGACACAGATTATGTCACAAGGTGCACATGGTGTACCATCAATCTGTATTGACGACGCAGAACTGGAGATAGTAGACCATTTTACATATCTAGGATCAGAGGATAAATAGCAAATTATCCCTCGATCAGGAAATCAACATCAGGATTGGCAAGGCAGCAACAACAATGAATATGTTAGCAAAAAGAGTCTGGGAGAACAGGAAGCTTACTGCCAAAACAAAAGTCCTCGTCTACCAAGCCTGTGTCCTTAGTACTCTTCTTTATGGCAGTGAAACATGGACAACTTACTCACGCCAAGAGAAACAGTTAAACAGCTTTCATATGCGGTGTCTGCGAAGAATACTTGGTATTAAGTGGAAAGACAAAATCACAGATACTGAAGTATTGGAAAGATCAGGTTGTGTGACGGTGTATTCCATGCTCAGTCTTCGTAGACTTAGATGGATAGGACATCGTTAGGAGGATGGATGATGGTAGAATACCAAAGGACATCTTTTTGGTAAATTAAAGACGGGTAGGAGATCTCAGGGTCGGCCTCTACTAATGATACAAAGATGTGTGTAAGCGGGAAATGATTGATACAGGCATTGATAATGCACATTTTGAGCAAGTCGCCGCTGAACATGTTGCATGGAGGGCAACTATCAGAAATGGAATAAAGATAAAGGAGAAAATGATTGCAGATAAAGCACACACAGAGCGTGAGAGACGTAAGGTGGTGCACAATGATGGAAATGACCATGTTTTCACATGTATCTACTGTTGGCAAACATTTGCAGCAAGAATTGGCCTTACCAGCCACACTCGCCACAGCCATGGATCGTAGTTATTAAGCCTTTTTGAAGCACAATGTACCAAACTATCGTCTGTCAAGACGGAAAGGTGCCAATGAGAGGACGCATACAATAAAGTATCCTTAGAGCACTTTATGCAGACCCTTCTCAGACTGAAAGTGTACCCTCACATCATACGATGGATAGCTGCAGTCCTGTTTCAGAGGAAGGTGGTGCTAAGATGTGGGAATTGGTCTTCTGAGCCGACAACGATACGTCCAGGCTTGCCGAAGGGTTCACCAATACTTTTCAACGTGTATACGGTGCCGATCAGTGAAAAACATTTAGACGGGAGGGGTAGGACTCTGTCATTTGCTGACGAAATTCTTGTGTATCGACAGAGTCGAGATAGACAGGCAGTTGTCAATGGTATGCAGGGCGAACTAGATCGAATTTTCACATAGTGTGATGACGCCAGTGCCCTGTCAACCCCGCAAAGGCATCGGTTACATGGTTCTCCATAAACAACCGTACTGTGAAAATAGACCTGCCGGTAGTGAGGAAAGATGTGAGTATTTTGAGTAGAACCCAGTCGATGACATATCTTGGCGTGAGGTTGGATCGTAGCCTTTCATTCAGAGATCATGTTTATTATGTCATAACGAAAGCTCGAAAAGGTTTGTCAGCAATGAGAGTCATGGCAACTGCCAATATTGAGCAAAGACTTTTAGTACTTCTATTCCAAGGACTGGTATTTTCACCAATCGAGTATGTACTGGCCATCCTTACTGTCAGCCCTACACAGATTGGAAGACTTGAAAAGATAATACAACACGTAGCCATGCGCATCATTTTGGGTTGCACGAGAGACACCAGCTGTGTAGCAATGAGATACCTCCTTGACTTCCCGACAATGGAACACAGGATCAAGATCTGGAGAGCTCGTGCATACTTAAAAATAAGTGCAGATGTGCAGCAACCTTTGCATGAAGATATATTCAGAGAAAGGGGCTAAAGAGGGGCAAACCATGAATGGGTCGGGCGGAAGATGTCATCAAACAGGTCTGCAGTCCTTCCAAGTATCAAACCCGGCAAGGAATGTGTGCCTGTGCATCCAACATTTAAGTGCACCTTCTCCTGCATTATCACATTTGACATACGGTGCAAAGAACAGAACTCTGCCACTGTCAATTCAGAGGTCAACGCGCTCGTCAATAAACACTCAGACAACCCCGAAATGCTCATCTATACAGATGGATCTGTCGTAAAGCAACAGAGAAGTGCGTGGGCATTTACAGCCCGTTCAGCTGGCCGAACCATTCAGAATCCTGTGGTGCCCACTCCATGACCATGAGCAGCATGACATGGAAGTGATGGAAGTAACACACGTTTTCATATGGCTGGAATCACAGCATTATTCCAGCGTATGTGTACTAAGTGATTCAGTGAGCATGATTCGGAAGGTCGATGCAGGATCGGTACGTAGATAGTGGACTAATTCGATGCGAAAGTCCGTTGTCCGTAAGGTTACCTTTATCTTCGCTCTGGGACATGCGGGAGTCGAGGGAAATGAACGAGCTGATAACCTGGCTGGCTCTGCATCCCCTGCAGATGTCCAGCCCATGGATCGCGCCGATGTTATTTACATCCTTAAAGAGATGTCGAGAACAGAAGACTTTGACGTCAGTGAATCCACATCGTTGTCCAGGATTATAGACTTGGGAGTGAGAATTGGCACGGCCAGACACGAGAGGTACAACGGGAAAACGAGGGGCATCGTCAGCCAACACAGAACTGGCACTATTAGCTACCAGACGCTGATGCATATATTGGGGGCAGGATCTGAGCACCTATGGACCTGTCCGGAGTGAAATGTCGATACCCTAACTGATAACTGATAACTGAAGTTACTTAATATTAGCTTAGCTTACGGGGTGTTATGTAGTTTAGCTGAACGGAGACAACGGAGCAAAATGGCCAAGTTAGTCGAAGTGCCAAATAGGCTACAGTCTTCCGGTAGAAATTTTGAGAGCTTAGCCCTAAAGTGGGACAGCCCATAGTAAAAATACCAACAGTGGTTGCATTTCACCACAACTTTTTTAATAACAAGCGCCGGTTGAGGTATAGAGATCGGAGGGCTCATAAAATTGGGTAGGTGTAGATAATTAACAAATATATTTGTGTGTTTACGTTCGACAAATATATGTCACAGAAATTTATCTGTGGGATCAAACCAGCAGACTAAATCATAAAACAGATTATGTACACAGCTAAATCTAGTCGCTAGGAAGGGATACTTATTATTCTTATAACACCCCTAACAAAACCGGACGTAATAACATGAAACCTGTTCTAGAATATTCGTGCTACATTCTGTGTCGGAAAATAGATGTCTACTGCAAACAGAAAATCCGACACATGTGCGTGAAACCTGTCACGCGGGTCTTGTATACCCTGAATGGGATTCGTTAATTATATATAAATATCTTTCTATTAGAATACTAACATGATGGTTGTATAGCAGGTTAAAGCTAGTGTAAAATAATATTAATAACATAGCGATCTAAATGGTTAGTAACAATGTCGCACGTGGGTGGCCCAAGGTCAAGCACGTACCACGTAGACCAGCATCCTGCAGCATTCTAGACTTGTCACCATCTGTGAGTGGGTATAGTTACTAGTCTATCATTATAACTTTCTCACGAGAGAATATTCCTAGCTCAACCCGATCTTTTATAATTATCCTGTAGGCTTGATATTCTCTTGCCACGTTAAGCTAAGTTCCCTTTGAGAAATTCGTATAGGACTGTATATGTCTTTTTAAATTAATATTTATATGTCCTAATAAGAGTATTGAGATATTGACGGAGAGATATATAGGTCTTCTTCTGTGTACTATCAATGGTATACTTATAGGGACGATAATCTTAAGATGAGTAGGATGTTATGATTCCATGATAGATTTTTTTTTTTTTAAATAGACTGTCTACCACCTGAGCAATCACTCACACAATCTAGTTTTGTCAAACGTCGTCCACAGATTATTGTGTCACCACCAACGCCATCATTGCCACACACACTACGAGAATCACCCTACCAACAAATAGGCACCTTATAACAATATTCTACAAATTCATAGGACTAACTTTATCTGCCAGAGAGCAGCAACATTACCTGTGATTCGCTTTGTAACGCAAATGTCTAGAGTTGCCAGTAGAATTGAATATGTTCTGTGAGAACACGAAGCAACAAACTTTCGGAACTGAATAATGGGAAAGACAATAAAAGTAAGGATATATATCCAGCACTAGCCACAGCGCCATCCTCAGGTACAAATCGTAGAGGACAACTCTAACCCGCACCAAGAGAAGTGAAGCAGCGACTGGAACAGACGATTTTGAGACAAGGAGAGCAGCAGCTAAGTGCTTGGAAAGTCACTTACTATGACAGGAGACCTACATCAACCATTGCATCATTAGCACCTTACAGTGATTAGTGACCGAGAATGTTGGCTCAGAATAATAATCATAGGTGTTTTCAAGAATAGGATAGAAGAAATAAAAATCAAGATTATAGACAATGAATCCCGTGTGTGCAGTTTTAACATTTCTAACAAACGGCTCTGTCATAAGTTTATGGAGTGACTGAGTGAAATATTGTACAATAGTTATCTATATAGTCTGCATATCTCCGTGTGGTGAGACAGTGCAAGCCTTGGGGGCGTCTTTACTTCCCAGGCCCACGTAGCAGGATAAGTAGGTCTGCAATATGTATTTAAAGTTCTGCTGTCAACCTTACCTTCTTTAACCTGTCACTGTTAGAATATTTGATCATTTCTTGGGCCGATAATTTCATATGGTCCAGATTCACGAGCCATTTGATCTTGTCTTCGGCAGTGAATAGTCTTTCTATTTCTGAAAATCTACTTGTGGCTACTTTGAATGTGAAATCTATCAAATAGCTAGCGCTACGCTACAAGATGTGGATATACAGAAGAATATGCCGTACTTCATGGAAACAACAATCAAACACAGAGGGTCTAGAAAAACTGGGAATGAAAAGAGAGGTGATGAAAGAAATAACAAAAAAGAGGTAGGCGAAATATTTCGGCCAGGTTATAAGACTCTTAGATACAGGAGGGCAAGGTTGAGGGCAAGCGAGCAAATGGTAGACAACCATACAAGTGGAAAGATAACATCAAGAGATGGACGAACTTCAGTCTGACAGAATGTACAGTCAGGGCGAGAGACAGAAAGTGCTGGGGATCCATTGCAGCGAACCTTCATTGTGAAGACGGCACCTGATTGATGATTGCAGTCAATAGCTCATGCATAAAAAAATCGCATCAATGATCGGAGTCACCTCTTCGGAGTGGTTTGGATCTATTCATGGTAAATCTTCACGAAGACGCTGGTTAGTTTCTGGGGCATGGTGGGGAGGGTGAACATTTTCTTTGTTGGGTGTGTTGTTTTGGCCTTTTCCAGGCCGGACAAAAATTTTACCAAAGATGAACATCGGATCCACACCATTCAAAAGTCAAATAGCACTCAATGTAATGTCGAGGAGAAATAGAAAAATGCGCTATTAAATTCTTACGCATTTAAAACAATGCCATTACTTTTACAAAATCGTTGATCATGTCTTAAAATTATTATCTAATCTTTTATGGCGTGTACTACTCCCGATAATTTCTCTGAAAATTTGTATTAAAAATTTATATAAATTCTACAATTATTATATCATAAAATTTATTTCTGCTAATTTTAGTGATGTCCCTTGAAATGCTGTTATGTCCCTTTCGACTATTTTAATTACTTGTTTCCTTTTAATGTGGTTTTAAGAAAAAAAAAATTCTTTCATTGAGACTTTTTAACAAAAATAAGCACTCGCTGTTGCCCCAAAATCCAGAGTCACCCCATCAGTTCCCCAATTCTCTCTGTGTACTTCGAATGACTGCCTCTGTTGGTGGCCGTGGCAAGATCAAGTGCAGATGCTACAATTTGCTCTAAGCCAAAAGGCCGAGAAGGGTTTACATTCATAAATTGATGTAAATATAAATTATACGTGTATCATTCAACCATTAAGTGATTTTTGTCAGAACCCACAAGCTGACTTTTTTGTTGCTCTAGTGTGAGTTATTGCTCTTGTAACATTGAGATAATACATCTTTATTTGAAAGTATCCCTTTCATAAATTACATTTTCATTCATTGACATACATTGACAAGAATATTTCGTTAGACTGTTTCAGTAGATGTGAAACAGAAATAAAAGAGAGAATAGGAATAGCGAAAAATGCTTTCAGCAGCATGGCATCAGTAATAATATCTAGAGAGATTAACAACTCATTAAAGCTGAATTGTCAGATGTTACATATATTGAACACTACTGTATGGCACGGAAGCCTGGATATTGAACAAGCAACTAGAAAGTCGAATTTAGGCCTTTGAGATGTGGGATTACAGACGAATATGTCGTATTTCATGGAAACAAAAACAATCAAACACAGAGGTTCTAGAAAAACTGGGAATGAAAAGAGAGGTGGTGGCAGAAATAAAGAAGAGGCAAGTGAAATATTTCGGCCATGTTAAAAGACATAACACTCTTGTAAAATCCATACTGAACGGCAAGGTTGAGGGCAAGCGAGCAAGAGGTAGACAACGATACAATGTTGGACGAGCATCAATTTAACAGAATGTTCAGTCAGGGCGAGAGACAGACAGTGTTGGAGATTCATTGCAGCCAACCTTCGTTGAGGAGACGCCACTAGGTTGAAGAATAGCGTCAATAACACATTCATCAAATACGCATCAATGATCTTCAACTTCTTCGGAGTCGATAACATCTACTCAACGTACAACTTCACGATTACGCTGGTTAGTTTCTCGGGCACGGTGGAGATGTTGAACTGTTGGACGTGTTCTTTTGGCCTTTTAGAGGCTGGACAAAAATTGTTTAATTAGCCTCAATGGTTATCTACAATGCACACAAACTTATGTTACACAAAGTGATTAGTTCCCAAAGAAGAACTTCATAGGACCAAACATCAGACTTTTATGTGAACTGGTTGTAGAACAAAGACTCAGGAGACATCCATGGAATGGGCAGCAGGCCCTGGAACAAAGTCTACACCTTGCAGAATATTTTATACATTAATTTGTACCAAGTCACCGGTAACACAGGACAACACAGTATTCCCTATAAACCACATGTTTATAGAACACTATCAATGTTCAGTCCATGATGGAGCCCCAATCAAACACCACCTATTATATCTTCAGTCTAATGCTCTACAATTCTCTCCCTACTGTTACGCACACCGGCAACTGTTTTGCTAACACACCATACTCTTTTCCCTAATATAAAACATATATTGACAGGTTGAACTCCTGTGCTCCACATCTGATAGTACACTTTATTCCTATGCAACAATACACAACATTATGAACTCTGCCACCATCAGACACTAAGTTAACTCAACATAGGGACTTCACTGGACTACTACCCCAACAATGTCCCAGTTTGCATGGAGAGTACCAGCACTAATATGATATCATGCAAGTTACAGCATCTGATTAGCATTACAAACTAACAACCAGCAAGCAAAACATGTCTAACTATGAAAAGCAACAGACATACATACAATGTGGAATCACCATATTTGTAGAATGTGACAATGTAACCTTACACATAGAAGAATCACAACATTCACAGAAAGTTAAAGATAAAAATAAACATGTATTACACAGGAACTCAATTGAGGCACCCTCTGAGGCCCCTAAGATAGCTCATAAAATAAACACACAATATTACCAAGTGAAAGTACACAAATTAGTGGCCAGGGTGCATCATTCATATGAGACAGGATCCAAGCACAACAATGTCCATGGCAGGATACAGAACATTAGCTCTAATATAATAAACAGTGTACTATATATATTATGTCATTATTACACACTAATGACCAATAAGTGTTATTCAAGGCCCAACACAATCAGTGTAATATTATTTGTGAGTGGACAGCAAATGTACAGTTGTGCGCTCTGTTCCCCACCATTCTTCATATGATACACCGGTTATAAGTTTTGCTATCTTACGCTTCATGTCACACGACAAATACATATTAATATCTCTGCGAAGGGTGGTACGCAGTACTAAATCACATTCTTCCCCTCAGTAAAGCCACACTTCATTCGCAGTTGTCATGATTACATTACGATTGCTCATACGCACCCCGTGTATTAAAGGTGCATTATTTCCTACGCCTAGTAGCTATCAATCTGCATGGCGTCCCTACAATTCAACACATTATTCCCTTCACTTCTATTTATTACCTACATGTCCTAACTACACAACTTAACCGTAAACCCATCATTGCCACATGGACATGTAAGAACTTTTCCCTGCTTTACACCTGTTATAAATATTACACATATATTATGGTTATTTTCCCCTACTCATAAGCATTCATAGTTATGCATGGCTCCAGTCTTTTCATTAACTATAATTTATGACCTCATACATCTCAGTTTACAACTCATACATATACCTTGGTGAATCTCCCACATATCTATTTAGCCAGTAATATATTGTTGTCACAGGATAATCCTGTAAAATAATTCCCAACAAAATAATCTTGTGCCAGCTTGGCTGGCATGACATGACATCAGTCTCTATGATACTTAAGTACCATCAATGACCTATTCTACATATTTCACATCACCATTGTCTGATTGCTGACATCTCTATGTGTTACATGTTATTTTCATAAAGCTTTAGGGACACTAAATCCTTCTGTAGAACTGCTCATTTCAATAGCTCTTATTCATATTATCTATTTATATTTCTTTGTTCCTACCATCTCGCCTAACAGCTTTGTTCACACATATCAGTTTTCCCATGCCTGTTTCACCATGCAAACACTTTTGAGCCTTTAACGTGGGGCATGCTTTGCTTTACAATATTAGTTATATTAATTACTTATTTTTAACTTAATCAGTTAAAACTTACAGTTTTGCCACAACATTAGTTGACACAGATCAACTCAGGGAATTGTTCCTACACCTGACAACAACAGAACAGCACTGAACTGAAGGCCATGCTGCCCGCATCTCTCATCAGCACAAAGGACTGCTAAATCAAAACTGGCTTCCGATTCCTTTGTTAGGCCGAGTTCCGGTGGTGGCAGGGACCATACGGCTTTGATAGACCAAACTAAGGTGCATAGGTTTGTTGTAGACACCAAGGTGCATCGGTTTGGTGCTATCACAGGACCAAACATCAGACTTTTATGTGAACTGGTTGTAGAACAAAGACTCAGGAGACATCCATGGAATGGGCAGCAGGCCGTGGAACAAAGTCACAGAAACATGTCATTGAACGAAACATACACAGAAACATGTCATTAGAACGAAACATACACAGAAACATGTCATAGAACCAAACATACACAGAAACATGTCATAGAACCAAACATACACAGAAACATGTCATAGAACGAAACATAAACAGTCACGTGGGTCTGGTCCGTCTACAGACGGGCTGACAGCAGCCATGGCTTTCTTAAGGTACTTGCCTTCCGATAAACATAGCGGAGTGACTGAGCTGACTTGAGTCAAGAACCGACATCACAGCACTCAGGACATTTCCAGAAGTGCTCCGTCCTTATCTGCAACAGCCAGGGAGGAGTCCCAGTACTAATGGTACCAGTAGCAGTCTGATTATGTGTGTGTCTAGCCTTTCCTCGGAGTTTTGAGTGTCGGCCATAAACTCTGGTGACTTCGTGCAGCACTAGTGTCTCCAGGCAGCGATGATCTATCTGTTCGTTTGCACTTTACACGCGATCCCAAAGTGCCCCGACCACATCTGCCTTATCATGCACCAATACCAGACCAGTGGTGCAGACCCAGTCAACCTGTCCGCATGCTCGTTTCCCTACACACCAACGTGTCCTGGCGAAAACATCCAACAGATTCTTCTCTATTCCTGACACTCTGCAGGAAGCATGCCTGTCTTTACCTTTCTCATCACACTTTGTGAGTCGCTAACAATCACGACATGCGTGTGCCGTTTGTCTTCTAGCTAGAGGAACGCCTCCGTGACCGCCGCCACCTCTATTCTCAGACTATGTTGAGTTGAGTTAACAACCGAAATTACTGCACTCAGGACAATCCCATACGTGCTCAGTCCCCTCGTTCAACAGCCAGCGAAGAGTCACACTAGTAATCGTTTCCACCGCTATCTGATTAAAAGTTCTCCTGGTCTTCCCTCTCAGTTTTGAGACTCTTCTAGAACCCCTGCCGTTCCCCCGCAATCTCATTCTTTCCACATATGATGTGGTAGTATTTGACAGACTCTCCAGTACCAAACCGTCCACCAACCTTTACCACGAACCCCGAGGCAAATATTTTACCTCTTAGCACAGATCCATCCGTGTACATAATTAGTGGTTAGGCTTTTCTAAAGCCAACTCCCACGATCTGTTTGTAGAGACCTACAGCGTACAGGATGCCGGAAATTTCTAGGCACGATGTGGGTTATCACTCAGGCATCAGGACGACGTGTGGGTTATCACTCAGGCACCAGGACGACATGCAGGATGCGGGACTTTCCCGTGCCTTATGACATATTGGACCTATGATGTTACACCCATATTTTCAGACACCACTCGACACTCGATGGGTGCTGTAGCCAGTGTCACGTGGGCCGCTTTTACTTCCCAAGAATTTCCTGGTACACATTTGAGCCTGGCTAACCCTGGCAGATCCAGTCCATTTGTTATTTTTGTTTAACATTGAACCTGCCCCAATTGATATGGAACCTAGATAGTGTGCTGATGATGATGATGATGGTGATGGTGATTGTGGTCGTGATGGTGATGGTGGTTGTGGTGATGATGGTGATGGTGATGATGTTGATGATGATGATTGTGGTGATGATGATGATGGTGATGATGTTGATGATGATGATTGTGGTGATTATGATGATGGTGATTATGATGATGATGATTGTAGTGATGATTGTGATGATGATGATGATGATGATGATGATGATGATGATGATGATGATGATGATTGTGGTGATGATGGTGATGGTGATGATGGTGATGACGATTGTGATGATGAATGCGATGATAATGAGGATGATGATGGTAATAGTAATAATGATGATGGCGACGATGATGATGGTGATAGTGATGATGATCATGGTAGTGGTGGTGATGAAGATGATGATGATGATGATGATTGTGGTGATGTTGTTGATGATGATGATGGTATGACTATCGTAATGGTCATGATGATGATGATGATGATGTTTGATGATGAGGATGACTGTGATAGTGATGATGGTGATGATGATGATTATCATGATTGTGACGCTGATGATGGTGCTAATGGTGGTGATGATAACGATGATGGTGATAATGATATATAACGGAGCGAGTCTGAATGCAACTGTAGCTGAGTGTAACTGTAGGAAATCAAGACAACTCATTGATGATAAATAAGGGTCTGTTTAAATATGAAGGTTCTCTGGTACAAAAATTGTAGACTCCAAATATCAAAGCTTGTTGACAGTTAGCCAGCTGATCGTTACTAACCCCCTACGTCAGCACGTGAGCGTCACTCAAATCTCTAACTACCGTGCTCATTCGTGCTCATTCCCTTTCCCCTTGCGCATCATCTTGCGTAGCCAACTAACTAAAGCCCATATAACAGGTCATACTGTTATATTACCTTCCCACCCCAACAAGACTTTTCCCTGAAAAGTCTTAACTCTCAAGCCCCAAGTCTATGACCCAAGTCACTTAACCCAAAAAGCCCACACAATTTAAATTACCTCTTCTTCATTTCTGTAATATTTTTAAGCAAATCCGCTTACATAACTAGCATCAACCCATCTAAACCCAACTCACCTCCCAACTACAACATTCGTATACCTCTAACTCTAACCTGGAACGAACCCTTATTCATTACACTTCTCTCTATCCCAACAATTTATCTTATAGCCAGCAGCTCTATACTTCTCCTTCATTATAATATCCACATACATTATCTGTAAAATCTTACCCTATAATATTCACTCACAAAGCAAGCCGCTTCATTTTATACAATATCGATCTAAATTATGATTGACAAAAATGGAAGATTCAGGTATCATACTCTCACTAACATCAACAACACAGGATAGAAAAGAAAAATAGGAAAGTGGTTGGTGCGCACCAAAGATTAGTAAGAAATAGTCTCTCTTATCAAATTTATCCTCCCATACACTTTCAAAACTTTATAAATATAAAGTTTTCCAAAAGCCCGAATCATATAATCTGCCAATCTTCATTCTTGATAATAATAAATGCTCTTGTCAAAAGTTATATCAATCCCAAAAAATTGCAGCTTTCTATATTCAGTATTAAAATATTATTCTGACCTATATTATTTGTGCCGTCAATATATGCTTGGCCTTTTTATGGCTTTGGTGTTCATATATTTTAATTTCCCCTTCTTGTTTCATGTTGTAAGTACCGCTTCCCCCTTGCATATACTTATTCCCCGTCTTTGAGTTAAACCACTCTTCCCATGGCTTTCAATCCATGTATTAACGCTGTTCAATACAGCTCCTATTTTATCCCCCCCCCCCCCCATATCCATGTAACGCTGTCTATATTCAGAGTTAGCAACTGGTAACAAGTTCTAACAACTTAATGACAATGCAAAACAATTAAACGTGATAACTAATTTATAATAAAACCCTTTTCTCTTGCCTATCTAATCTTACTCAGTCCTAGCTTTTGCTGACAACCGCAGTTAAATCCCTTGTTATATAAATGTCTCTCTAGTCCGCTCCTTCCCAAACACAATCAAAAGGTCCTGTATGGGCCCTACCTATTAAAATTATTCATATAACTTACTCCCTGACCACTACATCCTCTTCTCCAGCAACTCCGACATACTTCATATCAGCTTCCCTATTACCTATTAACTTATGACACTCAAGGCGTAAGCAGCCTTATAACATTTACAATATCTCTAAATTTCTCAATTTTTGCCATATCCACAGCATCAAAATACTATTACCAACCTCGTGTCTGTGAACGTCTTCTCTTTCTATCCTACTCTTCTTTATTAGTCCATATATCACAGACCTTTCTTTTTCCCCGTAAACTTCATGGCATTCAATCTATGTGTTTGTCTTTACTCATAAAGATCCTCTATTCAAATTTTCTCTATATCTCGAACTTCCAAGGACCCTATCACCAAGTTTCTTTAATATAAACTAATTCCTATTCATAACTCCCCAGAACTGAACGCCAAAAGAAAGTAATTAAAACATAGTCAGGACAACTCAAACAATAACACTATTATAAGTTTTGTAAATGAAATTAAGCAAACAAGGTAACATACTAGCCAAATAAAACCACAATTCTTAAACAACTGGAGACAAGACAATTCAAGATAACACAATGTCACCCCCCCCCCCCCCCCCCCCATGGTTTTCATAATGATTTCATATGTCCCCACATTTTTCAAATAAATAATCAAATTCAAATAAAAATCAGCTAATTATTATAAACAAACAACATTGGTCTCTTATACGGACCAATGTAATATATATATCTACTAACAACACAAGTCGTGCCTATTCTAGTAACATGTATATGCATTATAAGTTACAACTATTGTCTTAATACAAGCAACTCTCATCAATCTGCCATCTGCAGCGTTTTTCTTACTTGTTGTATGTAGCATATCTCCAGTTCTTCAATAACGCTAGATTTTTCTCTATAAGCGCCATCTGTACATCAATGTCCTCAATGTTCTCATTTTCCTGAAGAGAATTTAAAATCTTCCTTCATACTACTATTTTCATCAGTCTCTGATTTTTCATCCATATATTGTTCTTCTCTACTTGCATTCTCAGCGGCCTCTAATTTTTTTCTTTCTATGTCCAGTCTAATTTGTCTATCTTGGTTTCTTAATGATCTTTCCAACAGTGGCTCTAATTATCCTTTGCCTTTTAACTTCCCTTTCTTTTTGTTTCGCTATCCTCCTTTTTACTGCTTGTCTGGTATTTTTAAATGGTGCTGTTGTCTCCTCCTCCATAGATTCAACACTATTATAATCATCGTACGTATTACTTTCTTCCTTCATAAAGGTTTTAGGTACTGTTTCCTCTTGATCGTAAGTATCTTCGTGCACTGGTGTTGCTATTCTTTGATTTTGAACCGATTCTGAGGGCATCACATATTTAACTCTTCTGACAAGCTGTCCATCTGAGTATTAGCCGTCTGAATAATGATTATTATTATTATTATTATCACATTTCCTATCCTCATTATCTTGTATTAAATGCTCCACATGTGAACGTGCCACATGTTCTGTAATTTGGTTCTTGATATTATATGTTACTGGACCAAATTTTTCCAAAGTGTAATATCCTGGAACCCAATGAGTATCAAATTTAGAGTTTCTTCTATGCTTCTTATAGTAAACTTTATCACCTACCTTAAATTCTTGTAGTTGTGTATTTTTGTCTGCGTACTTTTTCTGTCTTTCTCTAGCTTTAATTATATTACTTCTTAACCTTAAATGTACCTTGTGCATTTCCTGTAAAATTATTTCTTGAAAATTCTCCCCCATATATTTCCGTCTAGGTTTTAATAGATTGTCAATTGGGAGTATTGGTTCCCTTCCGTGTAGCAAGTAAAATGGTTAAAAACCTGTCCCTTCGTTTTAGTGTGTTCGTATTGCCCCTAGTGCTGGTCCCAGATAAAGGTCCCAGTCCCTATCATGTTCCTCTACATTTTTTTGCTAATATGCTATATAACGTCCTATGTTGTCTTTCGTTTTTCGCATTCGAGGAAGGTCTATAATAATAAGTTTTTATGTGGGCAATATTTAAATCTTGTAGTAGTTTCTCAAACTTTTTGTTTACGAATTCCCTTCCATTATCTGTGAGTACTGTCTGTGGGCAACTAAACCTTGGTATATATTCTTGTAGGAAAATATTAATAACAGAATCAGCGCTCTTATCTGGAATTGCATAAACTTCCGGCCATAAACTGTAGCAATCCACGATATGAAGTAGATATACATTCCCCGATAACGTTTTTGGATGAGGACCTGAAATATCTAAACTCACCTTCTGCATTGGGAACTGAGGAATATCCGTATCTTGTAAGGGACATTTAATTGTTTTCATATTTCTTAACCTACATTTCTCACACTCGTCAACGTACTTATAAATGCTTTTAAACATATTTGGCCAATAATACTTTTTCTTAAGAGCTTTGCACAATTTATCACGTCCACGATGTCCATTTTCGTTATGATATGCTCTTAAAGCCTTGTTTTCTAACTGTTTTGGAATGTATTTCCTCAATTCTGCCTCCTCAGTTGTTTCATTCATATAGTATAACTGTCCATCTTGCTGCAATTCAAAAACATTCTTCTTGAAAGTGTTTTCGGCTCTTTCTTTTAACTTTTGTTTAATTTCTAATATTTTTGGATCTAGTTCTTGTTCTTCCTTCATATTAAAATGTGGTACTTGTGGATTCTCTGCTATTTGTTCAAGTACTTGTTCTGTTTGTGAGCTTTCAAAGTTTTCTCTATTCAACACGGTCGAATCTAGTATATTTACCTGCCAGTTTCGGTCGTCTATCTCTGGTTCTCCCTCATTGTCATTATCCTCAGATATCTCAGAGTATGGAATTCTGGACAATAAATCTGCACAGGTATTTTCTTTACCGGATATATATTCGACTTTTGCGTTGTATCCCTGTAAGTTCAGCGCCCATGTCTGTATTTTTCTGTTTTGTACTGGGGCTTCTAGTAAAGATTTTAATGGCATGTGATCAGTTTTAATGATGAAACTTGCGTTATGTAAATAATAATCTAGTTTTTGTAGAGCATAGTGGATAGCATATGCCTCCTTCTCAACTGTCGACCACTTTTTCTGAGATTTGCTAAGTTTGTGTGACAAAAAGTAGATTGGTCTCTCATTTCTAACTCCTGGTATTCCTGAATTTTCACCTTCATATGGCTGCGTTAAACATGCCCCTATAGCTTTGTCTGAAGCATCTGCATATAATACCAATTGTTTGTTTAAGTCTGGATGTGCCAAAAGTGGAACTGTTGTTAAGCTACTTTTTTAAAAAAAAATCAAATGCTTTCTGACAATTTTCAGTCCATTAAAATCTTGCGTATTTACCAGTCAAGTTTGTAATGGGTTCTGCTATTTCTGCAAAGTTTGGAATTAACCGACGATAGTACCCAGACACACCAATAAAAGCTCGAACTTCTCTTATATTGGTTGGAGGAGGTACTTCTCTAATGACTTTAACTTTATCCTGATCTGGTTTAATTCCTTCTCTATTAATGATGTACCCCAAATACTTAGTTTCTGTTTTTAGGAAATTCACATTTACTGAGTTTCAATTTGACATCATGTAATTTTAGTCTATCAAATACTAACTTTACGTTTTTCAGGTGGTGTTGCACGTCTCCTGCTGTGTAGATTAAAATGTCATCTATATATGCTAATGCGAACCTTTGCATGCCTTCTAATACTTGATTTTTTAGTAACATATAATGGGAAGGCGCTGTCTTGACTCCAAAAGGCATTCGTAAAAATTCGAAAGAACCTGCGTGAGTACAGAAAGCACTTTTCTTCTGAACATCAGGAGACATAGGGATGCACCAAAATCCTGACATTGCGTCTAGCGTAGTAATGAAGGTAGACCAATTAAGTAGTCCTAAAATATCATCAATCACCGGCAGTGGATAAGCTACATTCTTCGTAATTTTGTTCAGGGCCCGGTAGTCGCAACAAAATCTGTGGCTACCGTCCTTTTTGGTCACTATGACTATCGGAGACGACCATTCTGATTTGAATCTTGTTATGATTCCAGCCTTTAGCATATCTTCTATTGCTTTTTCTACTATCTCTCTATTTCTTAGAGGAGTTCTATATGGTTTCAAACTAATTGGTGGATGATTTCCTGTATCTATTTCCATAGTAACTGTCTTAGTCTTACCTAACTCCAAGTCATTAATAGCAAAAACATCCTGATATTTTCTTACTAAGTATTCTAATACTTCTTTATACTCTTGCGGAGCTTTCAATTGTGATATTAACTCCTGTTCTCTCTTCAAAGATGACGTTGTTTTGTCTATTGAATGTATCCGAGATGGGTATTTTCTGAATGCATGGATCGATTCATCATTCCGTCTTTTCCAACTCCCTCTATTTCTATTTCTAGTATTTATGGAAGCTTCTGAATGCTCATTTATTGTCAATTCTTATTTACTTGTTGTTACTATGTTGTTAAGATCATGTGCTATTTTTGCAATCACACACCCTCTATATAATTTAATCTCCTTCCCTGTGTTATTGAAAATCATTACTGGAAAACTAAAGTGTCTGTCTAACAATATTCCGTCTGTGACTTCCAAGCCTGGTTCATCTATTATTTCTCTCTCTAATTCTGTTACTGTGACTGCTTGCCCTATCTAAAAATAGAGATTTTTTTTTTATTTTTGCTTGTATCCAGATTGACCGTCTGTGGTTTTAAAGTCATGGATGTTTTTACTCTGACTAACGCCGATACGTGCATATCTTCCTCCAAATCAACATATACGTCTTGAAATCTCAACTTATGTAAATCAAAATAAAGTCTTACGCCATTTTTTTGTAAGAAATGTCTACCCAGGATCATGTTCCTCTTTAACTCTTTGACCACGTGAAAAAAATGTCTGACGTTTATTCCTCAAAAGCTAAAGTTGATCATGGTTTGTCCAATTACTTCCAAATTTTGTCCAGTAACTGAGTGAAGGGTGTCCTGGTTCCTAACTATTCTGCAATTCTTAACTATACGATATAAGAATTTTTCCTTGATCACACTGACTTGCGCTCCCGAGTCAATCAACGTTCTAATTTTAAATTTTCCTATTTCAATAATGCATGAACTAGGGTCAATCATATTTAGTGAGAACTGTTTTATCTCTCCAAGTTGAGGCCATTTCCCATATTCCTTATTCCTACCTGTTCTCATATGCTTGTTATTCGGGTATATCACATATTCCTCATTTCTTATGCCTTTTTATTTTCCCGCCTACCGCAGGTCCTATTCAGTAAGTGGGACGCCAGTTTCCCTGCGTCGCTGTCCTTGCAAAATTTCTCTGCATTTCTCCGGAAGTTCCTATTTGTTCTACTATTGATACTTCCATTTTGTGCACTAACCTGAGCACGTCTGTTACCACAGAATTTAAAAGTGTGCCCTCTCCGTCCACAATTCCAACAGACTATATTTCTACTTCCTCCTGTCTCTCTTATAGAGTTTCTCATTTGTCTCTCTCTATCATTATTTCCTTGCAGTGTCTGAATTTCTCCCCGTCTTCTCCATCCGTACCTCGCTTGTCCAATCTCTATGGGCTCCTCAATTCTTTCTTCTCTATTACTTCCTATTTCTCGTCCTACTCTTAGTCTAAATCTTCTTCTCAAATTCTCTTCCTGTACAGCTATATCCACAGCTTGTGATAATCTCTCAGGAATTTCTCTCATTAATTTAAACTTCAGTCCATCCGACTTTATACCGTCCACAAAAATTCCGACCAACATCCTTTCTACCTCTTCCCCTCGTACGTTCTGTCCGATAAATGCTTCTTCAGCTAGGTTAAACAACCTATCACTAAATAATTTCACAGTTTCTCCAGTGTTCTGCTTGGATTGTCTTAACACTGAGAAAGCAGTGTTGTGGGTCTGAGATCTCCACATACTTGTGAGCCAGATCATCCTTAAAATGCTCCCAAGTCTCGTCTACTCCCGACTCTAATTTCCTTCAAATATGATCTGAAACCGGTGTTAGTGTGGCCTGATAAGCAATTTTTTTTCTCTCCTCTTCTGTCGCCCCTACTAAAAATGCATGTTTCTCCACCGAGGTCATCCATCTCTTGTAATCCTTATCTTGTCCACTAAATTTCTCAATTTCTGCACCTAGCCCTTGCTGCTTTATCGCGGAGTTGAGTTTGCCTATTACTCTGCTCATTCCACCCAGAACCTGTGTCAAAGAAAGCTCTTCTTGTGCTATTTTAGTGTACTTTGTTAACTGTAATAAGATCAATCAATGGAAAAAAATATTGCTCAATTACGATTAAAATCAGATCGCAATCAATACTGTTTTTATAAAGATACTTAAGAGTGTAATTCCTTACGTGAGTATTGTCTTTCAAAATACTTCTTAATGCAAAACTTGCTATCTGTTTGCTGTCGTTTCTCTGTTTTCAGACATCTGGCTGGCTTCAGTTGTATAATGTTGTGTGACGAGCAATTTCACCCGTGGTTGGGCACATCAGAACTTTGACTTCACCCGTGGTTGGGCACGTCTAAACTTTGGCTCTTTCACCCGTGGTTGGGCACGTCTAAACTTTGGCTCTTCGGTATCAATTCGTTCTGGAAACGTCTCTAGCTCGACTCCAGTCAGAAGCAAAGCGATTAAATGGGCTCTCCTTAGCAAGGCCGGCAACCATTATGCCCACCCGCCTCAGAGAAACCCAATACAGCTGAATTACACTTTGTAATGAACATCTTCATGAGCGAGAGTTTCTTTTTAAACTTGAGCAAGGTTGATACAAATTCTGAGTCAGCAAAACCATTCTACGGCCGTATTGAAACACTCCCACAGCAGCATTTAGGAGTCTGGAGCTGACTTGACAACAAAGTTCCTTGTGAATAAAAATGTGGAACAGCAGCTCTTGGCTATGATACGTTGAAGAAGCCATCAGTTTTTGCGTATGACAATGTAAATCAGCAACTCTTGAAAACGGCCACGGCTATGATGATGTAGAAGAAGCCATCAGTTTTTGCGTATGACAATGTAAATCAGCAACTCTTGAAAACGGCCACGGCTATGATGATGTGGAAGAAGCCATCAGTTTTTGCGTATGACAATGTAAATCAGCAGCTCTTGAAAACGGCCACGGCTATGATGATGTGGAAGAAGCCATCAGTTTTTGCGTATGACAATGTAAATCAGCAACTCTTGAAAACGGCCACGGCTATGATGATGTGGAAGAAGCCATCAGTTTTTGCGTATGACAATGTAAATCAGCAGCTCTTGAAAACGGCCACGGCTATGATGATGTGGAAGAAGCCATCAGTTTTTGCGTATGACACTGTAAATCAGCAGCTCTTGAAAAAGGCCACGGCTATGATGATGTGGAAGAAGCCATCAGTTTTTGCGTATGACAATGTAAATCAGCAACTCTTGAAAAAGGCCACGGCTATGATGATGTGGAAAAAGCCATCAGTACTTCGCGTTTCTCAGCCCAAGTTCAGAATCCTGGTTATTGAGGCACCATTTCAGACTATATAACGGAGCGAGTCTGAATGCAACTGCAGCTGAATGTAACTGTAGGAAATCAAGACAACTCCTTGATGATAAATAAGGGTCTGTTTAATTATGAAGGTTCTCTGATACAAAAATTGTAGACTCCAAATATCAAAGCTTGTTGACAGTTAGCCAGCTGATCGTTACTAACCCCCTACGTCAGCACGTGAGCGTCACTCAAATCTCTAACTACCGTGCTCATTCGTGCTCATTCCCTTTCCCCTTGCGCAGCATCTTGCGTAGCAAAATAACTAAAAAGCCCATATAATAGGTCATACTGTTATAAATGATGACGATAATGATGGTGAAGATGATGATGATGATTGTGATGATGATGGAGATCTCTTCGATGTCAAGGAGGTCAGCCGTTTGTCTAGCTCTCTGGAAGTCCTGGGCTTGTTCCACGAAGACGTCGGTTAGACCACGAGTGTACTGTATTTGCTTATGGTGACCCATGTCATATCCACGCTATAGGGTTCGTGCTTTCGTCAATGCTCTCCACAGGTGGCTGGCCGTAATACCGAATCAGACCGAACCAAATTGAACGAACGAACGAACGAGCAAAATGTATTTTCATAGTCACAAATTGGGCACGTAGGTCTGTCTTAAATTCAGCCCGTGCAGTCACTCATCTGTCTCACACCGCTTATCTATGATGAATCACATTTACAGATGGGGTTAACCCCGGTGTAATGAAGTCGAACCTCTTCATGTCAAGGTAAACCTATAGCAGAAACTGCCACTGGGGTATGGGGACGTCACACATTCTAAGCAGCAACATATGAGGCGAGGGAGTCAGATCCCTTCCTCGTGGTCTTTCCTTGTCAGATAACTCCCAGAACATGATGAAACCCATCTGGTAGCCATCAGAAGATGGCCAACTTGACTCCAGAGGCGTACACGTCTGAACAAGTAATGCGTCCTTTGCTTGCAATTGAACCAGTTTATTGCCTTGCAGGATTTCTAGAGGGCATTCTGTACCAGACAACATTGTCAACATTAAACATCTCCCTGGCCAATGTTTCTGGCTAAACCAAAGTCGGAAATATTGCCAATGTTGTGATCAAACAGCAGGACGATCCTTGCATGTGTCAGTCATTCAGCTATTTAGTTAGTTAGTCAGTCAGTCAGTGAGTCTGTTAGTTATTTAGTTAGTTAGTTAGTCACATAGTTAGTCAGTTAGTCCTTTACTTAGTTAGTCAGTTAATTATTTACTAAATCAGGCAACATGGTGTGGGCTTTGCAGTGAAGAATTCGCTACTGGGAATGATTGATATCCCAGCTGGAGGTATTGAAAGATTATCACTGCGCTTGGCAACCTCTTGTGGATTTGCCACCATTCTCACTGCATATGCACCGACACTCGCTTCCTCTGATGATGTGAAGGATACGGTCTATGAGCAGCTAGACTCTGTGATCAAGGCAGTTCCAAAATCCGACTACATTTATATTCTAGGTGATTTCAATGCTCGTGTGGGCAAGGACTCGAGTTCATGGCCAGTGTGCCTTAGAAAATACAACATCGGTCGCATGAATCATAATGGACAAAGGCTGCTGGAGCATTGCACTAGAAATGACCTATGTATTACAAACTCCTTTTTTAAAACAAAAGAGATGCATAAGGTCACATGGAAACATCCAAGATCCAGCCATTGGCATCAGCTGGACTTCATTATCACACGGAGACAACATCTGAACCATACATCATTAACTCGAAGTTACCACAGTGCTGACTGTGCTAAGGATCATTCTTTGGTTGTTGCAAGTTTTAGACTGAGACCAAAGAGAGTCTACACAGCTAAACACAAGTCTAGCCCCACGATTAATATTACTAACACTCACGATTCTGGAAAGTGCTTTGAATTTCAACAGCAACTTTAAGACGCTTTCAATGATACATCAGAAAATTGTATAGTAAATGATAAATGGAGTAAACTTAAGGAAAATATTTATAAAACAGCGGTAGGGGTTTACGGCACTGTGGATCATAAGAGGCAGGACTGGTTTGTGGCAAACAGCCAGATACTGCAGCCCTTGATTGATAAAAAGAAGAAAGCTCTCTTAAGAAACAAGGAAAGACCAACGCGTAACACTCTGAGTGAGCTGAAGCAAGCTAGGAAGGATGTACAAAAGGCTGCCAGTGTCAGAGCCTAGCTACGCAGCAACATCGTTACGGCACCCGGCGGACAAGAGTTGTCGGCTGGCGAGATTCTTACCTGACACGCGACCAGCGCTGACGACAGACGCACGCAAAGCCACGTGACCCCACGAGAGGCAGTGGACAGTGTGCGTGATAGCTCAGACCAGGCTGGGACTGAACTCTGAACGGACGTGTGTGACGAGAGCAAGGCGTTTGTGTGAATCTCCGTGGTTGTAAGCTGAACGACTGATATCTTGAGCGCCAGACCTATGAGCTGTAATGTGGTTGTGAGTTATATGTTGTACATTGCTGTAATTATCGTTATGTATTGAATGTGGCAATAAATCCATAGAACTTGTGTTGCTGTGTCTTACGTCGAATCACGTTGTACTGGTACTGTCTCACATGTGTTAGCCAACGAGCCTAATAGAAGATCCTGACATGTGTGGACGTGGGTTGCTCGTCTTTATTTAAAGAACCTAATATATTTAGACGTGTGTTGTTCGTCTTTGTTATTTAAAACTATAATTCTTGTACTTGTAAAATTTGTCAAGGTTATAGTGATGTACATGTGATCGGAAAAGTCTCAGTGTGATCCATTACTACATTGTCTAAATATGTTTAAGATCATTAGTAAATGTACAGTACATATTGTTTGATCCTGTAAACGTGTTAAACATTTGTGATTTGTGAAATTGTCACCGTTTGACCTTGTCAACATTGTGATTAGCCGCCATTTTGACCTTGTCGCCATCTTGTAAACTTGATGTCTTTGTCCTTACTGAATGTCATCTTGATGTAAGTGATGTGTCATCAATGTTATTGAGTGTTCAATACAGATAGATTGTTTTTGTGTATTGAGTTGGTGGAACGCAAAGAGTTTTGGAAAGAGTGTAACTTCTGTTGAAAGAAACACTGTTGACGACAAATTTACGACATACAATTATACTCAACGCCATCCAAACCTAATAAACACTTAGTGACTTGCAGGCACACACCAACAAACACACGCTAACTTATTTCTCTCCAAAAACAAAGCAGGTTTTTGCGTACCATCCATAACCCTGCCGTAGAGGTCATTAGTGGTTCCGAAGTACGACCCTACAGTTTTCTAGCCCGATTGCCCAACCTTTCGTCACCATATCCAAGGGCACTTGAGTATATTTTCTTTACTTTAACTTTACGTATGCATTAGTGGGCACGCATCGTATAGTCAAATAAATTGTAAGTTGTTTTCCTACTAACCATTTATAATATATTTTGTGTGATTGATTTTCATTGACATATTTTCTCCATCATGTCGTCGTTATTTGATTTCATCGATATGGGTTTAAAATTAAAGTTAGAAGGTGATGAATTAACACAATGGAGTGAGAAGAAATACGCAGAATACCTACTTGTTCAGGAAAAAGCTGCCGAACGCGATGAAAGAGCAGCAGAAAGAGCTCTAAAACAGGCAGAAATTGAAAAAGCTGCCAAGCAAGCAGAGATGGAAACAGCTCTAAAACAGGCAGAAATTGAAAAAGCTGCCAAGCAAGTAGAGGCAGAAACAGCCTTAAAACAGGCAGAAATTGAAAAAGCTGCCAAGCAAGTAGAGGCAGAAACAGCGCTAAAGCAAGCTGAGATAGACAGTGAACTTAAGAAAGCAGAAATAGCAGCTCAGAGTAAGAGGGAAGAACTAGAATTACAGTTGAAAATGAAACAACTGGACACTGAGACTGCAATGAATAAAGAGTCAAAGAAATCTGAAAGACTGGAAAAAGAAAACCAGTATAAGAAGTACCAAGGTATCGTTCGTAACTATACCTCGGGTGACTGCATAGCAGCCTTTACCCAAAATTTTGAGACATTAATGGAACATTACCAAGTTCCACTTTCGGAATGGAATATTGTTATATATGAGGAGTCTATCTGGGGAACCTCTGAAAGTCATTGAAACCATCCCCAAAGACCTCAGAAAAGAGTACCATTACATTAAATCTAAAATAATGGCACATTTCATGTTAGATGAAGCAGGGTACAGAGAACAATTCAGTAAACTAAGTCCAAAATCAACTCAAACGTTCTCTGACTACCTCTGTTTAGTTCCGAGACATTTTCAGCAAATGGACTTCATCAGCCAAAATTAACAAAAATTATGATAATTAGAAGATCTCATTATTCGAGATAAAGTTATTTCTTCTATCCCAGCATCTTTTTCTAAGTTCTTACAGGAGAATGAATGCACAAGTGTGGAAGAAATGGAAAAAACGTGGGGTCGGCCTATTATACGGCAAATAAACAGTGTTTTGCCACTGAAGCTACTGACAGTAACTGGGTAGCAGCAGCCAACTATGAGAAAAAACTATAGTAGGCAAAAACCAAACAGGCCTACCTCTGAAAATTTAGACATTGTGTTCATTTGTAAAATGTCTCACTATTTGAACGAGATGTGCGATAAAAACCCAGGGTACCCAACATACTTGCAAAATATGGTAAACAGACAAGACAGAGAACGTAAATCGTTCAAAAGTGCTCGTAAATGTTTTCTCTGCAAGGCTTACGGTCACCATCGCATGGATTGTAGAGGCAGGCATATGACCAACAAAGCCAATGCCGCCTTGTTCGATATTTCAGCGTCAGAAGACGAAAAAACAGAAAAAATCCGACATGCGCACGTCGTGTGATGTATTTACTTTAACACTTGCACTGTCTGTAATACCTTTTTGAAAAT
>JACEFZ010023851.1:0-20301 GCA_014155875.1 Cepaea nemoralis
TCGGGGTTTTTTTTTTCTTTTTTTTTTTTTTTCTTTCCTCCCCCCCCCTCTCTCTCTCCCCTCCCCCCCCCCCCCCCCCCCCCCCCCCCCCCCCAAATGATGGTGCAATTTGTTGCTTGAGAATTTTTAAAATATCAAAACATGATAGTAATGCCTTGGGGGGTGTTTCCCTTTCCCCCAGCTAGCCTATGGGACCCCCCTTGGGCAAGGTGGGTACCCTTTTTAGCCTCCCGATCAGGGTTACGTGAAGCCAGGGTGCAGGTGGTGGAAAAGTTGAAGAGCAGCCACAGATAGTTGGTTATGGTCCCACAGCTTCCGACGGAAGGCAGATGATCTTTTTTTTGGGAGACATTGACTACGGTCACGCCCATATGGTCATGAAGGGGAAAAAGCAATGGCAAAACCGTTTTACAGATGTCAAGAAATCATGTAGAAGTTTACGTAATCAGAGAAACGGCGAAAATGGTTCCATGGGCAGCCTCCCCCCGGGGGGGGAGTCATGTGCACCAGTGACTCCAGCCGTCACCCGGAGACTGGTGAAAAAGAATAAAATTTGAAAGTAGGAACTTGGAATGTAAAACTAGAATGGGGGGGGAAAATTGATAACATTAAGAATGAAATGAAAGATTAAATTAACCTGTTAGGTGTACGTGAGCCCGATGGACAGGAAGGGGCTTATGACATCTGGGGAAATTTAAAAATTATTCTGATGGTGAGAAACAACAGCGAGGAGTAGCAATTATAATTGATACAGAGAGAGAAAAGTCGATCAAAGGATATTGGACTGTATCAGACAGTGTTACTTGTGAAGTCGAGTGAAAGACCTTTTGATGTCAACGTCACACAAGTTTATGCACCAACAGCAGACAGTAGTGATGACAGCATCGATGAATTTTATAGTGATTTAGAGAAAGCCTTCAAGAAATGCAAGAATTCTGAAGTAACTATCATAATGGGTGACTTGAATGCTAAAGTTGGAAATCAACAGGACGGATGCATAGTGGGCAAGTATGGACTAGGGCAGGGGTCACCAAACTTTTTTCACGTCGGGCCGGATAACTGAAAAAATGACGAGCGCGGGCCGGATAACTGACAAAATGACGAGCACGGGCCGGATACTCATTCTGTACAATACTTGCGCCGGTCTCCGTGGCGAAGATCTTACGGACGTGAGTCGTAATCTCGTATACCCACGTTCGAAATACAGCTGCTATCGATTTGGCAGCAGACAACGTTGCGCTGGTTTTTACGCTATGTTATGGGTGACGATCGTTCGAAAAGCAATTGTAAACTACTGGACGTAAACTTGCCAAGACATCAACAACAGCAAACAATGCTGATGTTGACTGAAAACGTCCTGTAAAGGATATACAACTAACGTTAACAATAATTGCAAGGTAGAACGAAAGCTCTGGGAAAAAAGACGAAAAATTAAGTTAATCATGGAAAGGGCGTTCAACGCACACAAACAAACAAACAAACAAACAAACAAATAAATACAACCAAGATATTTATATTTATTTACTAAACAAAGTTATCAAAGAAAGCGACGTTAGAAAAAAGATAGTTACATCAGACATATTGTGCACATATCCGAATCTCCCAAACTAAGCAGCAAAAGAGGATAGTGAGTTTTGTTAAACTGACATGTGGCTTTCAAAATACCATCAATGGTTAGTTTGGAATTGCTGCATCCAATCAAGAGAATTGCTTTCAAATGTTCATCAGTCAATCTCATTCGATGTGGTGACTTCACAGACTTCTTTTTTGAAAATGTTAGCTCACAGACATATGTTGTTCCAAACAATGATGTCATACCAGCGGCAAATTTCTTAAGTTTCTGAAACTCAACATCAGGTAAGCTGCGGTACTTCCTTCTCAATGAGCTCCAACTGTAATTCAACTGGCACACCATTAAGGTTACCATCAAACGGATTCTGGAACAGAAGGATGTCACTCTCAAATCTGTCAAGATCTGAAAATCTCTCCAAACTCTTTGAAACAGTGAAAATGAGAAAGGCTTTCTCCTTCCAGTTATGCTTCCAACAATGACAGCTTTCTTCGAAATTCTTTGATGGTTCTGTAGAGATCACAGACGAGGTAATCCTTTCCCTGAAGTTTCAAGTTCAGTTCATTCATATCGACCAAAATTGACAACTTTGACAGCCAGGAAGGATCTGACAGCTGTGAATCAGCTTTATCTTTTTCAGTGAGGAAAACATCTAATTCGTTTCGGAGCTTGTAAAAACGAAGCAGAACTTTACCGCAGCTGAGCCACCTGACTGATATGTGATAAGGCAAGCCACAGAATTCAGAATCAATTTCTTCAAGAAAAGCCTAGAACTGACGGTGAATGAGTGCATGTTCCCGAATGAAGTTGACAGCAGAAACTACTGGTTTCGGTACACAAGAAATATCTAAATCTTTCCCACAGAGTACTTGCTGATGTAATGACAAATGAGTCCTGATCTGCCCCAACAGACCCTTCCTCACTCCAGTCATGTTTTTTTCCCTCATCAACTGTAACACCTCGTAGCTGATTCCACCGAAGGTTATAGTCTTGGAAAATTGTTTGCACATCCACGAAAATGACTTTTCCAGCTGTTGTTCCATGCATGCTGCAAACGGACGCCAACTCTTCCGTTATCTGAATGTCCAAATTGACACCACAAATGAACACAAGAAGTTGTGATGTTCTCGAGGGATAAATAGACTCATCCAGCGCCAGAGAACACTTCAAGTTCCTAGCTTTCTCGCGTATCTGTAGCACTATGTTCTCTCCAAGTTCTTCTGTTCTCCACACAACTGAACGTGCCGAAAGGCTGATAGTTCCAAACAAATCGGCTTTCTCAGGACACAAGTCATTTGCTGCTTCGATCACACACACTGTTTAATGACGTTGCCATCAGTAAACGGTTTTCCTCGTTCTGCCATCTTATGCACTGTTTTGTAACTGTACGACTGACAGATTCATTTTCAGCAAATTTTCTCGTGAAGAGATTTCTTTGCGTTTCAAAACCACGTTTAATGGTCTCATACTTCCCAGAGCGTAATTTTCCAGAAAACTTTTATTATGTTGATGGATGTTTTGTTTCGTAGTGACGCCGACGATTGTACACTTTCAAAACGGCAACACTCATCTCATCTCATCTCATCTCATCATGTTCCTCTTGTACCTTGCGGTGTCGAGGTGAAGTATAAACTTCGTGAGAGTGCCCGGTTATGGGCTTCGTATATCGACATTCCCATGGATTCTGTTATTCCCTCAGTCCAACGTTTACGTGGTCGGCCTCTTCCTCTGTTTCCATCTGGTCTGTACATCATTGCTTGTTGTGGCATGCTGTTGACTGGTAGCCTACTTGCATGGCCAAACCATTTGACTTGCTGCTTTCTAATAAAATCTAGAGCAGCTTTAACCCCTACTTTAGTCCTGATTTCTTCATTTCTGATCTTATCTCTTCTTGATACGTTGAGTATTCTTCTCAGAAACCTCATTTCTGTTGTTGTGATTTTTCTTTTCTCTTTTTCTGTCATTGTCCAGGTTTGGCCTTCTTGGTTTTTCTACGAGCAGTATGAAGATCCCCTGCCGGCTTGCTAGGCCAGTCGCAGGTTTAGGACACTAATCTGACCACAGGGAGTCCATCCCCTATGGCGAGCCATAGCCCCGTTAGCCCATGACCTCGCGGTCATGGTTGCCCGGTCTGCACCACTTGGAGGTGGGGGTTGACTTGTGTAGTCTGCGGGTCATCGGCAGGCTACTAATTTTCGCTGCATATTATGCAGCTGGTTTTCTGGTCCTTTGTTTCCACAAAGAAGTACTTTACTCCTCACTCGGCGTCCACTTTTCTTTTCCCACTAGCCATAATTAAAGGTGAAGTACACGGGATCTGAAAATGAAAAAGACATTACATTAGAAACATTATTAAAATCCTATTGAAACACAAGAAAAGCAGAGGACTAGGGGTCACTGGTGAAGCTACAGCTCATCAAAGATACATATACAGTTTATAGGTACCTTTGTGTAACCGCACAGATGTGATAGAGATACTAGCACAACGCCGACAGTTCATGGGCCGTAGAAGAAGAGAGGAATAATAAGACAAAGAGAATTTCATTCTATCTCTACGGCTAACAAGAAAAAACGATTTAGAGATATCAGAAGAAATTCAGGTCAGTGTACAGGGAATCAGAATAATGTAATTGTAAAGATACAACAACATCTGATTAATAATGCCAATGCCCTAATAAATAAAATTCATGATTAGATGCAACGACAAAATAGGCATCCCCATGAATAAACATACACATGATCATCCTTCACAGTACAATTGATATTCCATCACAGCTTGGGTAGTCATCCAACACAGTACTAGTGATCTTCCACCACAGCATGGGTAATCATCTAACACTGTAACTGTAGTCTGATAAACAACACCAACAATTATCAGACAACAAGATGGAACAAAGGTCATTCATTCAGTAGCATGTCCTTTGCAGAATCTCGCTCCCATAACAACCTTCCGGAAAATCTCTCGATCATAAGCAAGATTTCCCGCTTCAGATACATCTATCTGGAGAGCATCCGCACCATCCTGCACTCATCTTCTCTTTGGCCTTCCTCTTCCTCTCTTCCCAGGCATATATCCCTCCATTATTGTTCTCAGGCACAGACATAGCTATTATATTTCTATATTCCTATTTAAACTATGAAGGTTCGTTCAAAACTCACCCACAGCAGATAATCGTCAATCCACAATCAAGATCCTCTTGGATCTTTTGGATCTTCACAGGGCCTGTCTACCCTCTCAACTGCGGTCTGGAAAACAGTGGCTACGCTTGGCCGTGCCTGGGGCATGTTCACCCATCTACTTAGTAGTCGCTCAGGGGTTTAAGTTCAAACCCTCTGCTGAAAATTAGACATCAGCATCTCTTCGGCCTAAGTTGTTCCCAATGCCATAGAGGCGGGAACATGGCTTTACTGGGCTGTTATAGGCACGCCAACACAACATCCCAGCATCCTATACATTTTTTACCAGGGTATCAAGGGATATGCTACTCCATACTCTTGTAGAGTTGCGGCAGGCGTCTTCATGTGGTAATAGAATATATCTCATAATAAGGTTGGCGAAATGTATAAATAGGGCCACCTAAATAAACAACCTAGTGCCGCCAGGAGGTCTCCGCACGTGTGAAGATCTCCTATTATTCTAAACATAATATTTACATTTAAATTGTATCACAACGTCTCGTGTTTCATAGTTATATCAAGCAAGTTCGAGTACCGACGGCGGGCCGGATGAAATGACGTCGAGAGCCGGATCCGGCCCGCGGGCGTATCTTGGTGACCCCTGTTCTAAGGCATTGATATTTTCTGTTGTGATGTTGTCAGAACGGGGGTCCTGCCAGTTTTCATATGATTAAGAGCATTCTGATTGATTCATGATTGATGGTCTTTCATTGTTATTTCGAATATCATACTGTTCTTCTCTTGTATCATCATAAAGGTGTTTCACATAATCTGACCATACTTGTAAAATCTGAACTTATTCTATTATAATTTTTCCATCTTTTAATTTTAGCCAGCCTGTTGATGTAACATATTCTCTTATTAGTAAGCGTCTGAATTCTTGCGTGCAATAATTTGATATCCTAACTGTTGTGTTGTTTTTCAATTTCTATGCAATTTTTCTTGAGCTATGCAACTTTTGCTTCCTTACATAATGTTCTGACTTTTCTGTGAATCTCTCATATTTGTCCAGATTGTGTCTTCTTGTTTCCTGTAGTTGTAAAATTTCTTCAGGCCTCCAATTCTTTTACCTACTTTCTTTAATTTTGGAATAGTTGTTTCTGCGGCCAAACTGATTGAATTCTTCAACATTTCCCATTGATCATCCACACCTTGAAATTGGATCTCTAGATCAGACTCTATGTAAAATCTGTTTTTTACTTCTATGATGAAATTGTCTTGTTAGTTATTTAGTTAGTCTTTCCTCTTGAGCCTAAGGCGGCGCATAGGGCAGAAGTCCTGTCTCTTCATGCCTGGCAATTCGCTGCTATCTGTTGTAGATCTTGGATATTTACTTGGCCATTGAATGAGCCTTCTCTAATGATGGTTCTACGCAGGGTCTCTCTTGGTCTTCCCCGTTTTCTTTTCCCTACCGGTGACCATATGAGCACTGGGTAGGGGAGTCTTGTCTTGTCCATTCTGAGTACATGGCCGATGTAGTTCCAACGGCGTCTTCTTATGAAATTGGATACTGTATCTTGCTTAGTCTCTTGTCTTATTTGCGAATTGGTTCTGAAGTCTGTCCAGTGGATGTTTAGAAGTCTTCTAAGGCATTTATTCTCAAAATTGTCTAATTTATTTTATCTAAAGCTACCGTTGATTTCCAACTTTCACATCCATACGTTAACACTGGAATCACACAAGAGTTGAAGATTTTAAGTTTTGTGTGTTTGCTGAGTGTCTTTGACTTCCAGATGTTTGACAGTTTATTGAAGGCACTAGATGCCAGTGCAATTCTAGATGATATTTCTGGTGTTGAGTCCCCTGTAGATGTCATTGCTTCCTAGGTATGTGAAGCTGTTGACTTTTTCAAGAACGTAGCTGTTCAATTTGGTGTCATCTGAACTGTTAGTAAGATCAATAGTCTTTGTTTTTGTGGTGTTAATTTGGAGACCAATTTGCCCTGAAACATTTTGGAGGTGGTTTATTTTCTCTTGGGCATCCGGGTGTGTTGAACTCAAAAGCACTATGTCGTCGGCAAAGTCCAGGTCTTCGAGAATTTTGTCAACCCAATGGATACCCATATTTGTGTTGTTTGTGCATTTGCGCATGACCCAATCGATAGCTATCGACAGATATATAATAGATAGCTAAATTGTCTTGTAGCATTTTTCAATGTACACATATCATATTTAGTGTTTTCTGGTGGATACTTGACTTTAAATTTTCAATGTGCACGTACCATATTTAGTGTTTCCTGGTGTATACTTGACTTCCATCTTTCATTGTGCACATATTGTATTTAGTGTTTGCTGGTGTATACTTGACTTTCTTTAACTTTACCTTCAATGTTAATGTTATCAATCTTTGATCACTATAACCTTCAGCATTTGGAACTGTTTTTGTGATTGTTAACGTATTTTGAAATCTTCTGCTAATCAGGATGTATTCAATCTGGTTTCTAATCTTGCTGCCAAGACATCTCCATGTTCATAATCTTATAGGATATTGCTTATACCAGATGTTTTCGACAATGATTTCATGCTTTTTTGCCCATTCTACAAGTCTGTATCCTCTTTCGTTTCGTTCTTCCAAACCATGTTTGCTTACTGTGCATTGTCGCGGAATTCTTGGAGTTGTCGATCGATTAAAGATTGTCGCGCCATTCGTCTACAGGCAGCCACCATTCTTTGATGTTGGGGACAGACTGTCCTGATGAGAGTCGGCAAGATCTTTTGTTGAGGGGGGGGGGGGAGATTTCTCCAGATCACAAGCCAGCAAGACTTTTTGGAGTACCGGGAACAATTCCCCACATCAAAGCGGGACAGCCGGCCGGTTGTTTACATCGAGTTGGAAAAGGAGAGAAAAAAAATAATTTCTCGTCAGATTTGTGACGTCATTCAGACACAGTTAAAACAGTATAGACAAACACCTTTGGCGGGAGTTGACCAAATGTTGTGAGGCAACAAGGACGTGTTTGATGTTCCTGTTCTGATTATGGAAAGAGACCACGGTGTCTTATGTTGATTTACATCGGCGGACATTTGTCCATTGTTTGATTTAGTGGTCTCGATTTCAGAAGGGAATAAATATATGGTATTTAATTAAATAGACCCAAATTATATGATTCTTACGAGTCGAGCGTAGTAATGTGCGTTGTGAGAACTTATTATAGGAGCATCGGCAGCAGTAGGCTATCCTGTTGCTTAAACTAGCTAGTGTGAGATATCAATTAAGTCAGTGAGTTAAGAACAAGGTAGAGGGATGATATTCGGGGGGATAGGGGAAATGTCAAATGGTAGGATCTTCCAGTAGGGTATTTACTGGGTATCTGCGCTTTTCCTTTAGTCTTTCCTTGTCTTACCATGACTCAGACCGATGTGATGAGCTCCTCTGCCTTATGACAGAGTTAGTTCTCTGATTAATTATCTGAGTGCGGCCGTCGGCCTACACTCACCTAATGAAGGTCGGAATCGGGTTGCTCTCACCGGGTGTTCTCTCTTCAACAGGTTCCACTATGTTTTCCAAAAGAAAAGCTAGCAGACAAGTCATAGAACAAGAGTATGGCTCGATCATTGAAGGCAGTTTTTACTCAGCGGCCGTTGCACTGGGCCCATAACCCAGAAGGTCTGCAAGAACCTGGCCTCTGCTGAGCAGGAACCGACGATCATCTAAGAGTCATTCCTCCGTGGTAGTTCTCATCATATTAAAGTGAAGATACTTACCATACCACTAGTAACAGGGACAATAGTACTTATATAGAGAAATTAACAATTAACATTGCGTTTTCCAAATGGTGAATTCCTGTGAGAAATTAACAATTAACATTTTTCTTCAAAGTGACAGTAAACATTTATTTTACTGTACAAGGGTTATCAGATCATAGAACCTTTAGTGACATATTAGTTACATTGTGTGTGTCGGATTCATGATCAGTATTGGACTACAGCCACCATTGGTGACCAGGCATCCGGACTATCCATGAGCCACTAGAGGAAGTCGACACCTGGTCGGAGAGACGCATCATTTGGTGATGTCCTTCTGTACTTGATCTATGGTGCTGTTGTGTGGCCGGTACTGTCATGAAAGCAGACTTTGATCCTGAGCTGTGCGGTCTGATTCTGCATACACCCTAGATTATACGACAGACATTCTACACACACACTTTGCACATACCTGACACTTTTCTTTAATAAATTAATTTGTTATTTTGTTAGTAGCTAGAGTTGTGTAGTATGATTTGGAAAAGAATGAGGGGGGGGGCATGGTCCAGTGGTAAGAAGAAGAAGAAGAAGAAGAAGAAGAAGAAGAAGAAGAAGAAGAAGAGAGAGAGAGAGAGAGAGAGAGAGAGAGAGAGAGAGAGAGAGAGAGAGAGAGAGAGAGAGAGAGAGAGATATCCAAAGACTGATGGGGTTTTGTGGACAGAGATCCAGGAGAACCTCAAGATAATGATATGAAGTTGAAAGAATGTGGGTGTTGATTTCCCTCACCCCAGGGACGACACTTATTACGACATGCATCCATCGCCTTGATCTACCACTTTCGCATTGAAGTAATCCATTATTATATTTATTTATAAATGTTTACGTTTCTTCAAGGCATTCTCCGTGTCATTATAGAATTCCTCTATATTATCTCCATTACTTTCTCCTGTTGGAGCATGTATTTGAATGACTTGTATGTCAAAAGGTCTGCCGATTGATTTTACCAATAGAAGTCTGACTGACACTGCCCAATATCTCTTAACAGATTTTGATATTTGTAGATTCAAGATAATCGCTACACCTCTTTACCTTTCTTCTCCTCCAGAATATGTAATCTTAAAATCCACCACTGTCTTAATCCCTGTCCATTTCCATCTCGTCTCACATATTCCTAATATATTACTGAAGCCGCTCAGCGCGGCCCTGAATTATAATTATGCGGAACTGATGAAACTTCCAGAATCTGTTGCGTGGTAGAGGCATGCTGGATAATTTAGCTGGTCAAAATTGAGCGCGCATTTCGCCCGGGCATGTCAGTTCGGAGGCAGCCTTCACTCAAGGCGGGCGCGTCAGCCCAAGTAGAGAGGGAGAATGTAATCGTCCCCCTCACACCATCTCCAGTCAAGAACATGCCTGAGTGAGAAGTGTGACCAGGCCGTGTCATAGATACCCATCCGTCAGGTGCCCAAACCTGCACGAAAATGAGAAACGGTCAACCAAACCGTCCAAAGTATGCCTGGTGGGACCATGTCTGCATAACATCCCTCTAAAATGCCAAAGGATTGATTGATTGATCTAGGAACCGACATCACAGCATTCGGGACATTCCCGTAAGCGCTCCGTCCCCATCCTCAGCAACCAGTGAAGAGTTCCAACACTAATAGTTCCAGTAGCAATCTGATTATATGTCCGTCTCGCCTTTCCTCTGAGCGTCGAGCGTCGGCCAGATCCCCTCGTCACATCCTCGCTGTCTCATTCTTAACCAGACTATGGTGATCCATTTGCTCCTCCGAGGTGTACACGTGCTCCCACAAGGCCGCAACCACAGTCTGCCTTGTCATGCATCAATACTCCACCAAGTTCTGCCGAGCCAGCCAATCTGTCCGCCTGTTCATTCCCCAGCACACCGGAATGCCCAGGAGAAAAGATCCACGTGATGCTTGCTACCCGTGACCTCCGAAGCGAAGCAAGCCACTCTGCACGAAGCTTGCCTGTTCTCACCCTTCTCAGCATGCTTTCTGAGTCAGTTACAATCACAATGTGTGTATGTATCGTGTTTTCTATCCAGCGGAAAGCTGCACTGACCGCCTCCACCTCCATTCTTAAGCTAGATGTAGTGTCATCATACGCCAGGCTCTCCTGCACCAAACGCCGCCCATTAGTTTTTGCCAAGAACCCCCAAGCACTTCTCCTACCTCTCAACACCGACCCATCCGTGTAGATAATCACATCACCCGGGCGAGACTTTTCCTGAATTAGTTGCTGAATTTCCACTTCCGTGGCTCCTGCTGGCCACTCCCTGCACTCCCGGCTCAATGTGATTATAACTCTGCACAAGTCTGACTGCACGGCTGGCACTCTGACCCACTCCTCTCCTCGCCTAATGTTCTCCAAGGGGCACACCTGTCTGATCGTATCCTCCGCCTGAGCCATCCATGACTTCCCTCTTATCAGTCTCTGACCCTTAACTACGTCCAGCGATTCATGCAACGGGTGATCTGTGTCTGCAGCTACTCTGAGGTATGCCTTCGCTTGCATCACTTTGTACCTACCAGCAACAGTAGGCAGACCAAGGATGTAACGCATACACACTACTGGAGTGTCTCTGGTGCATCCCAGAATGACCCGCATAGCTTCATTCTGTATGCGCTCTAATTTCACCAGCTGACTCTTTGAGACAGTGAGCAGTCCTAGTCCATAATCAATCACTGAGAGGATCAAGTGCTGGTATAGTGTGAAGAGCATTCTCTGCTCTATGTCCATTGCAGCCATAATTTTAAGTGCATTGAGTCCCTTTTGAGATCTTGTCACAACCGTCTCCACATGGTCCTTGAAGGACAGACTCCTGTCAAATGTGATTCCCAGATACTTCAGTTTGTTCTCTCTGTTGACGCTTCTACCATCTATCGTGAGGCTTGGGGCATTATCTCTCACAATCCTGTTGTCCAGAGAGCACCACAACACAGCCGCCTTTTCCGGGTTGATGACAGCACTCATTTCAGTGCACCAGTCAATCACTTTGTCTACTGTCACCTGTAGCTCCTGGGCTGTTTGATCCCTATTTCTCCCCTGCCTGTATGCAAGAATATCATCTGCAAATGTTAGAATCCTTCCAACCCCTGGTTTTTCTAGGTATGCAATCTTGCTCGTATACACATTAAAGAGCACCGGTGAGATTGCAGATCCCTGTGGCAGTCCCGGGGTTAAAATATGTGGCTCTGAGGTCCATGCGCCCAGACGGAGAGCAACCTGACGAGAATGCAGGACGGCCGCTATCCAGTTCACTAACCAGGGATTGACCCCCTTCTCCATAAGTGCGGTCATCAAAATATCATAGCGAACTCTATTGTACGCATCCTCGAGATCAAGCGCTGCCTCCATCGTTTCCTGTCTACTCTAGAACCCCTCATAAACGTCAAAGGCAAAGGTGGCCGCATTCGACCAGGTATCTTTTCCTGGCCTGTAGCTCCCCAGGCCTCTTGGAAGAAGCTTCTCCCTTTCCAAAAAATCCTGCAGCTTAACAGCGACTATCTTCTCTAAAACCTTCCCAAATGTATTTTGAAGGGTGATGATCCTAAAGCCGCCAAGCTTTGAATGATCCTTGTATGGTTTTGGGAGAGGGATGAGATAGCTATGCAGCCAATCCTGCGGTACTGACGCTGTCCTAATGCTCTGATTAAAGCAGCCGGCCATCTCCTTCAGGTCCATATCGCTCAAAGCCTTCATGTGGCCATACCTGACACTATCAGGCCCTGGTGCCGTGTCTTTTGCCTTTTGCAAAATATGTTTAACATCTTCAAACAGTATGATGTCTTCGTAAGGCATATTCTCTATTGTGCCAGATAATTCCACTTTAACTGCATCCCTGGTATCCGCATCACTGTGATTGGTCTGCTCTAAAAATCTCTGGAGAAACGCCTCCCCTTTCTCCTTGTCTGTTGTGACGCGTACCCCATCCTCTTTATAAATTGTTCCTACTGTCATAGGCCGATCTTTTCTTTGCATTTGTCTGTACAGTTTCCAGAATTTATGCAGTGTTTTATCACCTCCAACCTCCTTCATAAAACATTCCCATTTTACTTTCTTGGCCTCTGCAGCACATCGCTTGAAAGCCTCCACCTTGTCTTTCTTGTCATTTTCCGCTATGTCCACTTCCTCTCGTGAACTTAGTTGTGTCTGTCGCAATTTCCTTAGCTACTGGAGTGTCCCTGGTGCATCCCAGAATGACCCCTAAGGATTTAACTCCTTAATGATAGGAAGGAACATTCCTGGATTTTTATTTTTGCTTATCCTCAATTTTCCTCACCTCCAATTTTCCCTCACCCCACATTTTCCCCATCGCCTCCCAACTGATCCCATAGTCGAGCTTTCCATACCTTAGTTTGTTACAGTATGGTTGGAGGTGTAGTTCCTGGTTTGACCTGTTTGAGCTTTTCACTATCATGTTTATACTTCTATTTTTGAAGCTGTGGTCCTGTTATATTAATGTGTCCCAGTCGGTTTGGGGACGTGCCTTTCTCTGGTGGCATTAGACACAATATTGGATATGGCTGAAGCACAGGGGTCTTGTAATATCTGGAGCTCAATCCACTGATTTCCGCTGTGAACTACAGGGATCCATAGTGTTGTGTTGTGTGTTTCAGTATGGTGAGTACCGTCTCCACACTGTAATGCTCTTCCTCAGATTTAGAGTTGTGTTACTTTCCATTTCCCAAGTGATGGTCTTTCTGTTGTCCAGTCCTGGTCAGCCGGCTGTATAGGTATCGTAGCAATGTCCCAGGAGCACCCTGTAGGCTCGACCACACCTGGCAGAGTTCTGGCTTTATGCGACAGACTGCCTATAATGTTGCATGTAATGTGAAGTATCAATTGTCCTTGTCATTGGAAGTTATGCTTTGTCATCCGCACAGTTGGGAATTTATGCTGCAGTATTGGACACAATAAAGACTCATGCATATTGTTCTTATCTTGTTTGTCTAGTTCTTGTTGTTAATGATGTGTTATGTTTGGTCTTTGTTGTTCAAGTGATGTTAATCATTATTTTTTCCATTAATTAATGTTGGTTCAGCCCATCTCAGTGATCTATTATCTGGAATATGCATTAAGGCATAGTTCCCCGCTAGAGTCCTGAAGTTTTTCTGTCTTAAGCCTATTCTTTTCTTGTTAACCTTGGAGATAAGATGAGCTTCTCTCTGTCTTCTTTCGATTCTTCTCTTCTCCTATGGCCTATAAGCAGTCAGTGTTGTGCCCTATCTCATAGCTTTCTCCTTATGCGGTTACATTACTATTCTGTCTTCCCATGTCTTGTTTAATTTTATCTAATTTTCCGTCTTATTCACATAAAGTACGAACATTCCATGTTGCAAATGTCAGTGTTGCTGTCCTTTTCTTGTGATGTTATGTGATTTTACGAATCATGATAAACTATGCATCTCTAAAGAAGGGTAGCTTGCCGTTGCTTTCCTTCCTGGCAGTGACCATAATGGCCACTGAACGCAACATCGAACTTTATATTCTCGTTCGTCAGGTGGCGCTAGGTGTCTCATGCGCATGCGCAGGGTATAAAAAAATGGCTACTGTACTTATGGCGTGTACAAACAAAGAGCAACATGCTGTGGTGCGTTTTATTGTGGGATAAAGGAAGGTGGGACGTTCTGAAACATCTAGTTTCAAGTTGTTATCATATTTAGTTATTTTTCTACAGCCATTTGTGACTTACTTATTGACTTCCCCTCTCGTGTGTGTGGGTGTGTGTGTGTGTGTGTGTGTGTGTGTGTGTGTGTGTGTGTGTGTGTGTGTGTGTGTGTGTGCGCGTGTGTGTGTATATATATGAGAGAATGTTTGTTTTGTTTGTTTGTTTGTTTGTTTGTCCTTTGTGCATTCCCGAACGGTCCATCCGATTGAGATGAAATTTTGTACAGATGTTGTTCTCACTTCCGCGGATCCAGCTGAAATAGTTACGTTAAAATCAGTTTTTAATTGTTACACTAAAGAAAAAGGCATTACGAGCTTCAGAAACAGACGAGCAACGGGAACGGGAGAATCAAAAACAGATGAGCAATGGGAACGGGAACGGGAGCATCAGAAACAGACGAGCAACGGGAATGGGGACAACAGAAACAGTCGAGCAACGGGAATGGGGACGGGAGCATCAGAAACAGACGAGCAACGGGAACGGGAGCAGGGGCCGAACGCGTACTCTGGGCGCTTAGAGAAATGTATTTGAATGTGTAATGACTACTTATATGAATTCAATGAGACGCTCACCGCCAGGGTCTGGGCGAAGCCGTGCCGGGTCGTCTAGTGTGTGTGTGTGTGTGTGTGTGTGTGTGTGTGTGTGTGTATATATATATTTATAAAATGCAATGTATGTCTGTCTGTCTGTATGTATGTTATGTATGCGTTCGCGAACGGTCCATCCGATTGAGATGAAATTTTCTACACATCTTCTTCTTATTCCGGTGCTGCCATCTGGCATAGTTTGTTAGTTTACAAACAGTTATTGACGTAATAAAATTTAATTTTTAATTACATTATAATTTATATATAGCGAGGGGACTTAACTTAAGAAAAGTTATATCAACGGACGTAACTTTTAATGGCATTGCTATATATGTAAAAATTAAAATAATTGTTGCATATTTCTCAAATAGGTGGACCTTTTCTCTACAGTTATCTACAGGCATATGCGTTATAATATATAATGATAAAATCTTTAAGGCATTTTCAAAGTTTTCATAAAAATAATGCATCTATTTAAATAGTGAAAATTTTCTTAATTCATCTTTTTATTGATTATTTGGTTGTTTCGGGATCTGAAATTTAAATATTGAGCACAACCTACTACTGGCAACGCCGATCGTACTCTGGTATGAACCTAAGGCCCATCCACGTCAATATGGAAGCACTATACTCGTCTTTATACTCATCTTTTTATGTTTAAAGAATTTATCTACAGTCATGTAGGAGATTAAAACAGTTTTCATTAAATATATTGGATTTATTTTAGATACGTTAGAATTTTATTTCTGTACTAATTTGGGAGAGAAACTTTTGAATTAATCGAAGGATTTGTTATTTCCGTTCGCTTGGCCGGGAGAAGGTCAGTACACAATTCGCACTTGCATAAAATGTGTATATGCTTTATTTTGTTTTTGTTTTAAAAAAAGATTGGCCGCGTGTACGGTCAACATCAGGTTGTTCATTCAATGTTGTGGGTGTGAAAGAGAACACATGGTGTGTGGAAGGACATTTTTTTTCATACTTTATGCATACTACTAGCCATACTATGTAAATATGTAATTTGATGTTTGAATGCCCTGTTAAACCGACCTAAACAAATACCATACACGCATCACGCCTGTTAAAATACTAAAAGGACATTGTTTTTGTATACAATTAACGTTTTTAGTGCAACAATAGTTGGCCCGTGTGCGGTGTGAAAGAGAACACATGGTGTGAGGAAGGAAATTCTTAAGTTAATTTGTGTCTGTGTGTGTGGTTCATACTTTATGCATACCTTTTAAACAGACCTACACAAATACCATACACGCAGCACGCCTGTTAAAATACATACAAATGCAGAAGGTTTTTTTTTCTGTCTTAAAAAAAAAAAAGAAGCCTATCCTTTGAAGTACTCAGCATTTACGTTTAGTAGTTTCAGGTTGCCCTTTTTAGATATAGTTCTCTTCCCATCTTTTGGCCATATTCCATATTTCCATATCCTCTACTATATATGTAGAAAATGTTTGTTTGTGTGTGTGCCCTTTATCAGATTCAGATGAAATGTTGTACATTAGTTACATGAAATAGTTAGTTTAAAATCTAATTTTCTATTTTAGATCAGGATCCAAAACTAAATCAGTTATGCCACCCAAACGAAAAGCGATTGGTGGATCTACACCTCAAGCACGAAAGATAAAGGCATTACGAGCTTCAGAAACAGACGAGCAACGGGAATCAAGATTGGAAACCAATCGAGTACGCAATGCTCAAGCACGTTCATCTGAAACAGTCGAGCAACGGGAAGCAAGATTGGAAACCAATCGAGTACGCGCTGCTCAAGCACGTTCATCTGAAACAGGCGAGCAACGGGAAGCAAGACTGGAAACAAATAGAGTATCGCACTTCTCGTTACTGGGCGCTGATTTAAATCTTGGTGCATTTCGTTACGATGCTCATTATGATTACAGTCTTCATCCAAGTGTGGTTATTGGAAAAATTGATAAATTATGCATGTATTGCAGTGCCCTCAAATTTAAGAATGAAACACTAGGAATTTGCTGCATGGGTGGAAAAGTGAAATTGTCAGAATTGCATTCACCATCCGTACCATTATCAACGTTGGTATCAGGTGTCACGAGCCAATCGAAACATTTCTTGGCAAACATACGCAAGTACAATTCATGTTTCCAAATGACATCGTTGGGTGCAACAAATATCGTGCCAACCAACATTAACAGTTCAGGGGCAAAATGATCATCGCGCAGGATCATAACTACCACTGCCGAACGCAGATCCCAAATATCTTCAAATTTATTTCATGGGAAATACTGGTGAACAAATCGATCAACGATGTCGATTCAATACAGGCACTAAACGAGAAATTGTCGCTGCATTACAAAATTTATTCGATCAGCACAACGAATTAATTAGATTGTTCAGAACTGCCCTTGAACAAATGCCATCTAATGACTAGAGTTGTAGTTAGAGCAGACAAAACACCTGTCGGCCAACACGAAAGACGGTACAATGCACCAACAATTGATGAGGTGGCGATCGTTATAGTTGGCGAAGAATCTAACTCACGTGATATAATTCTTCATCGCAGAAATGGTGATGTTCAGCGAGTCTCAGAAACTCATCGCTCATACGACGCATTGCAATATCCGATTATATTTTGGCAAGGGGAAGATGGATATTATATAAATATCAAATTGAGAAATCCACAAACAGATGAGGAAACGAATAAGAAAGTCAGTGCCATGAATTACTATTCATATCGATTGATGATTCGTGAAAACGCTGAAAATCATATCTTGAAATGTCGACAATTGTTCCTTCAATACATTGTCGACATGTATGCGAAAATCGAAAGCGAACGACTCCTCTACATTCGATTAAATCAAACCAAGTTGCAGTTCCGAAGATTACATTCATTTACAGTGATGCAGTTGTTAATGGTAGCAATGTTAATCTAAATGAATTGGGGAAAAGATCATACTCCCGGCCACATTTTCAGGGAGTCCACGGCACATGCATGAATACGCACAAGATGCAATGACATATGTTCGCGATAATGGCTGCCTAGTTTGTTTATTACCTTCACATGCAATCCTACATGGGATGAAATAAAAGAACTTTTGTTAACTGGACAATCATCATCAGATCGCCATGATATTTCCGCACGTGTGTTCAAACAAACATTGAGATCTTGAATGGATTTCATTGTCAAGCATCAAGTTTTTGGAGAGACACGCTATTGGATGAATTCCATCGAATGGCAAAAAAGAGGATTGCCACATGCACACATGTTGATTTGGTTTATCGAAAAAGTCACACCAGATCAAATTGATCAAGTCATCTCAGCAGAAATACCAGATGTCGAAATTGATCCAGGGTTATTTGAAGTCGTCACTAAATACATGATTCATGGTCCATGTGGCTTCCTCAATAACAATTCACCTCGCATGTCTGATGGGAAATGTACAAGACGATACCCAAGACATTTACATGCCGAGACAATCACTGGCAAAGACGGATATCCACTCTATCGTCGACGCTCATATGAAGATGGCGGCAAATCTATCACTTTAAAAGTACGAAACTATGATGTTCAAGTCGATAAGCGTTGGGTTGTACCGTATTCACCGTTACTCTCGAAAACGTACAAAGCATACATCAATGTCGAGTATTGCAATTCGGTTAAATCGATCAAGTACATTTGCAAATATGTCAACAAAGGAAGCGATATGGCAGTTTTTGGAGTGGGAAATGCAACTGCATCTATCGATGAAATAGACCAATATCAAGTGGGACGCTACATTAATAGTAATGAAGCAGTATGGCGCATTTTATCATTTCCACTCCATGAACATCATCCAACAGTTGTTCATTTGGCAGTGCACCTTGAAAATGGACAGCGCGTGTACTTCACAACAGAAAATGCAAGTGAACGAGCATTGTCACCACCACCAACAACGTTAACTGCATTTTTTTCATTGTGCGGGAATGATATGTTTGCAAAGACACTACTTTACTCTGAAGTGCCAACATACTACATATGGAATGCATCAGCGAAAAAGTTTCAACGTCGCAAACAAGGTAAAGCAGTTGAAGGACATACCAATTTATATTCGACCGACGCGTTAGGCCGTCTGTACACTGTTCACCCAAACAATGCAGAATGCTTTTACTTGCGATTACTGTTAATCAACGTACGTGGACCGACATCCTTTCAAGAATTAAGAACAGTAAACGGTCAAGTATGTGCCACTTATCGTGAAACTAGCCAAGAATTACATCTTCTTGAAAACGAAGCACACTAGGACACTTCACTCGCTGATGCATCAAATACTGCTCAACCACAGCAAATACGCACGTTATTTGCCATCATATTGACAATTTGCTTCCCATCCAATCCAAAAGATCTTTGGGAAAAATACAAAGACTATATGAGTGAACTGGCAAGATCGAGGGGAACAGACCAAGAGGAAGACCTAGAGGAAAATACCTGGATGGCTTGGCCACATGGCATGGATGGAACAGGAACACTGAGTTGATCCACGACCACGCTTTCCGGCATGGCACATGATTGATTGATTGATATGAGTGAAGACATCCTACAACGTTTGCGTGCAATGAATCAAAATCCGGACATTCAATTCACACCAAATGTGTACAATGAGGCATTGGTTTCGATTGAGGACATATGTTTGGCAATCGCAACAAAGCACTGATACAATTGGAATGACTGCGCAGGATCGATCTGCAAACTATCTTTTCGATCGTGATTTGCAACGAGAATCACTCTTTGATGTCGACGAATTGTGTGCATTTGTTCAAACAAATCTTGTGAAATTGATTCCAGAACAACGTATAGCGTATGGCAGAATTATGCATGCAATTACAAGCCAAACCGGCGGATTGTATTTCCTAGATGCGCCAGGAGGCACAGGCAAGACTTTCTTAATTTCATTTATTTTGGCAACCATACGATCACGACAAAATATTGCGCTGGCTATTGCATCATCTGGAAATTGCGGCAACTCTTTTGGATGGTGACCGAACAGCACATTCAGCACTGAAATTGCCGTTGAATATGCACATCACTGAGACACCGACATGCAATATCCGAAAAAATTCTGGAATGGGTAAAGTACTCCAATCATGTCAACTCATTATATGGGACGAATGTACTATGGCGCACAAAAAAGCATTGGAGGCGCTACAAGATTTCAGAGGAAATGAACAGCTCTTCAGGTGGCGCACTTATTTTATTGTCTGGTGATTTTCGACAACCTCTACCAGTTATACCACGTTCAACATTCGCTGATGAACTTGAATGCATGTCTGAAATCATCAGTTTTATGGCGACACGTTCAGAAATTGACTTGGAAGACCAATATGCGTGTACAACTACAACATGATGCATCCGCAGAACTTTTCGCAAAACAATTGTTGGATATTGGGAATGGGAAAATGCCAATCGATGAATCCACACAATGTATCACGTTGCCAACAAACTTCTGTAAAATCACAGCAACTATAGACGAATTGATTGACAAAGTTTTCCCAAATATCGCACGGAATCATAAAAATCATCAATGGCTCAGTGCACGTGCTATATTAGCAGCCAAAAACAACGATTCA
>JACEFZ010023852.1:0-18098 GCA_014155875.1 Cepaea nemoralis
CCTACTTTTTGTGAATTACGACTGGTAGGAATCTCAGGTCGGCCTCTACTACGATACAAAGATGTGTGTAAGCGGGACATGATTGATACAGGCATAGATAATGCACATTGGGAGCACGTCGCCGCTGAACGTGTTGCATGGAGGGCAACTATCAGAAATGGAATAAAGACAAAGGAGAAAATGATTGCAGATAAAGCACACACAGAGCGTGAGAGACGTAAGATGGTGCAAAATGGTGGAAGTGACCATGTTTTCACATGCACCTACTGTGGGCAAACATTTGCAGCAAGAATTGGCCTTACCAGCCACACTCGCCACCGCCATGGATCGTAGTTATTAAGCCTTTTTGAAGCACAATGTACCAAACTATCGTCTGTCAAAACGGAAAGGTGCCAATGAGATATTTCTCCACAGCCAGTTGTGACTTACTTATTAACTTACCCTCGTACATACATACTGTCTCTTTCTTCATCTCTCTCTCTCACACCCATATCAGTGTACCAGATCTCTCCAATGTACCAGATCTCTCCAAGTGTACCAGATCTCTCCAGTGTACCAGATCTTGCCAGTGTATCAGATCTCTTCCTGTATCAGATCTCTGCCTGTATCAGATCTCTGCCTTATATCAGATCTCTCCAATATAGCAGATCTCTCCAATATATCAGATCTCTCCCTGTACCAGAATATTCGCTGTAGAGGTAGGCAGAAGATGTCTAATCTCCCACTCCATGTATGATGTGCTAGAAATAAAGTTACCAGCAAGTACGATGTGCTCAAACAGCTAGAAATAAAGTGACCAGCAAGGACTCTGGTCTAAAAAACAACTACCAGGTGGCAGAAAAGGCTGGCTCTGAAACAATAAGAATTTTGAGTGGGATAAATCACTGCAGTAATATGGTTCACGATCCTGTCTGCAAGTTGAAGTACACCATGTCCAAAGACTAACATCTTCTTCTTCTTCTGCATTCATCCGGATTTTTTTTTGGTGTGGATGTGACTGTGTTGTGCCTGTTTACAGCAGAGCTGCGTTCTTGCACCATTAGGCCGACACATCCGACTTCTGCGGGCATTTGTTGACCGGGTCAACCTTCCCGGGTATAACATCTAAGATCTGGAATGTTTAGTCCCTCCAAAACAGGACTCTGCATTGTAGTCAAAGTGGTAGTTGCTTATGGTGGCGTAAGTCGTCTTGTGAGGACTGGGCTCCGCAGCAGAAACAGGGTGAGGATTGAGAATCCAAACTCTGTAACCAAGTAGCCCAGAGGAAGTGGTGGCACCAGGTGCACGATGTTTATCTCTCCGAGACAGAGTGGCTTGAAAGCAGACAAAATGCACAGGTCTTGGACAAGTAGAAAAACAAATTGAACGTTGCGAAACAGGTAACCAGTAATGTCAGGAGAAAGACACCTGGAGTCATGAACTGAGTGTGTCAAGAGAGTGTCATGAAGGGGAAGGGCCGAAATGTTAGAGGAAGGGGTCACCTTCTGATGATTGAAGCCTCCAATTGTGCTTGCCTTGTGGCAGAGTTTTTATTGCATATGACTGATTACTTCACCCACAGGTTGGATGTTGTATGGATGTGTACTAACATTACATTTATATCACTGATGTCTTCACCCACAGGTTGGATGTTGTATGGTTGTGTACCCCCGGGAAGGTTAACCCGGTCAACAAATGCCCGCAGAAGTCGGATGTGTCGGCCTAACGGCGCAAGAACGCAGCTCTGCTGTAAACAGGCACAACGCAATCACATCCGAAAAAAAACTCCGGATGAACGAAGAAGAAAAAGAAGAAGAAGTATGGTTGTGTACTAACTTTACATTTATATCACTGATGTCTTCACCCACAGGTTGGATGTTGTATGGTTGTGTACTAACATTACATTTATATCACTGATGTCTTATCCACAGATTGGATGTTGTGTGGTTGTGTACTAACATTACATTTATATCACTAATGTCTTCATCCACAGGTTGGATGTTGTATGGTTGTGTACTAACATTATACATTTATATCACTAATGTCTTCATCCACAGATTGGATGTTGTGTGGTTGTGTACTAACATTACATTTATATCACTAATGGCTCCACCCACAGATCCCATGTTGTCATGCTGTATGGGCACATCTGTGCAAATGTTTTTCTGGTGCAAGGCTGCAGACTGCAGGCTTGTGTGCAAGGATCTGATTGTCTAGTGCAGCATGTGCCTCACAGAATGACTTTGCTAAAGCAGTGACTGTTCCTGTCATTGAATTGATTGACATACAAGTGTCCACGTGATACCTGGCCACGCCTGCCATTATGGGCAACAAACATTCATGCTGCGTCTATCACAGCCCCAAGAATCACAGCCAGAAAAAGGCCGAGGCCTACGTGCAACAACAGCCCCGGACTCCAGCCGGAGAAGAGAACACCAACGGTCTGGCCCAGCCACACAGCACTGGCTCCCTGTCTGGTGTTCCACACATTAGTGAGCGTGAACCTGAAGGTGAGGTCTTGTGTGTGTGTGTGTGTGTGTGTGTGTGTGTGTGTGTGTGTGTGAGAGAGAGAGAGAGAGAGAGAGAGAGAGAGAGAGAGAGAGAGAAAAGAACACCAACGGTCTGGCCCAGCCACACAGCACTGACTCCCTGTCTGGTGTTCCACACATTAGTGAGCGTGAGTCTGAAGGTGAGGTGTTGTGTGTGAGTGTGTGTGTGTGTGTGTGTGTGTGTGTGTGTGTGAAACATAAAACACCTAGAGTCTGGCCCAGCCACACATTAGTGAGGGTGAGCCTGAAGGTGAATTATTGTGTGTGCTTGAAGGCGAGGTCTTGTGTGTGTGAGTGTGTGAGAGTGTGTGTGTGTTAGAGAGATAAAACACCAACAGTCTGGCCCAGCCACACAGTAGCGAGAGTGAGTGAGAAGGTAAGAGGTCGTATCAGTGTTTGAGAGAGAGAGAGAGTGTGTGTGTGAGAGAGAGAAGAACACCAAATCTGGCCCAACCATACATTAATGGGCGTGAGTGAGAAGGTAAGATCTTATGTGTGTGTGTGTGTCCGTGCGTGCATGCGCATGTGCGTGTGCCACAGATAGTCACTGGGATTTCTCTGCTTGTATGTCACAGACAGCGATCATGTTTCCATTATTGTTGTGGGTTGATGTTTCTCTGCTTGTATGTCACAGATAGCCACCATGTTTCTCTGCTTGTATGTCACAGATAGCCACCATGATTCTCTGCTTGTATGTCACAGACAGTGACCATGTTTCTCTGCTTGTATGTCACAGACAGCGACCATGTTTCTCTGCTTGTATGTCACAGATAGCCACCATGTTTCTCTGCTTGTATGTCACAGATAGCCACCATGTTTCTCTGCTTGTATGTCACAAACAGCGACTGTGTTTCTCTGCTTGTATGTCACAGACATCGACCATGTTTTTCTGCTTGTATGTCACAGACATCGACCATGTTTTTCTGCTTGTATGTCATAGACAGCGACCATGTTTCTATTATTGTTGTGGGTTGATGTTTCTCTGCTTGTATGTCACAGACAGCAACCATGTTTCTCTGCTTGTATGTCACAGACTGCGGCCATGTTTCTCTGCTTGTATGTCACAGATAGCCACCATGTTTCTCTGCTTGTATGTCACATGTAGCCACCATGTTTCTCTGCTTGTATGTCACAGATAGCCACCATGTTTCTCTGCTTGTATGTCACAAACAGCGACTGTGTTTCCCTGCTTGTATGTCACAGACATCGACCATGTTTCTCTGCTTGTATGTCACAGACAGCCATCATGTTTCTCTGCTTGTATGTCATAGACAGCGACCATGTTTCTATTATTGTTGTGGGTTGATGTTTCTCTGCTTGTATGTCACAGACAGCGACCATGTTTCTCTTCTTGTATGTCACAGACAGCGACCATGTTTCTCTGCTTGTATGTCACAGACAGCACCATGTTTCTCTGCTTGTATGTCACAGATAGCGACCATGTTTCTCTGCTTGTATGTCACAGATAGCCACCATGTTTCTCTGCTTGTATGTCACAGATAGGCCCCATGTTTCCTCTGCTTGTATGTCACAGACAGCGACACAGTTTCCTCGCTTGTATGTCAACAGACCGCCACCATGTTTCTTCTCTGCTTGTATGTCACAGACAGCCACCATGTTCTCTGCATGTATGGTCACAGATAGCCACCATGGTTTCTCTGCTTGTATGTCACAGAGCGCCACATGTTTCTCTCTTCGTATAGTCACAGATAGCCACCATGTTTTCTCTGCTTGTATGTCCCAGTACAGCCACCATGTTTCTCTGCTTGTATGTCACAGATAGCCACCATGTTTCATCTGCTTGTATGGTCACATGATAGATTCACCATGTTTCCTCCTGGCGTGCTATGTCACAAGATATCCACCATGTTTCTCTGCTTGTATGTCACAGACAGCCACCCTGGTTTCTCTGCTTGTATGTCACAGATAGCGACCATGTTTCTCTGCTTGTATGTCACAGATAGCCACCATGTTTCTCTGCTTGTATGTCACAGACAGCGACCATGTTTCTCTGCTTGTATGTCACAGACAGCGACCATGTTTCTCTGCTTGTATGTCACAGATAGCCACCATGTTTCTCTGCTTGTATGTCACAGACAGCGACCATGTTTCTCTGCTTGTATGTCACAGACAGCGACCATGTTTCTCTGCTTGTATGTCACAGACAGCGACCATGTTTCTCTGCTTGTATGTCACAGACAGCCACCATGTTTCTCTGCTTGTATGTCACAGACAGCCACCATGTTTCTCTGCTTGTATGTCACAGATAGCCACCATGTTTCTCTGCTTGTATGTCACAGATAGCCACCATGTTTCTCTGCTTGTATGTCACAGATAGCCACCATGTTTCTCTGCTTGTATGTCACAGATAGCCACCATGTTTCTCTGCTTGTATGTCACAGAATAAGCCACCATGTTTCTCTGCTTGTATGTCACAGACAGCCACCATGTTTCTCTGCTTGTATGTCACAGATCAGCCACCATGTTTCTCTGCTTGTATGTCACAGACAAGTGACCATGTTCTCTTATTGTTGTGGGTAGGCCTTTCTCTGCTTGTATGTCACAGACAGCGACCATGTTTCTCTGCTTGTATGTCACAGACAGCGACCATGTTTCTCTGCTTGTATGTCACAGACAGCACCCATGTTTCTCTGCTTGTATGTCACAGATAGCCACCATGTTTCTCTGCTTTGTATGTCACAGATCAGCCACCATGTTTCTCTGCTTGTATGTTCACAGACTAGCCACCATGTTTCTCTGCTTGTATGTCACAGATAGCCACCATGTTTTCTCTGCTTGTATGTCACAGACAGCGACCATGTTTCTCTGCTTGTATGTCACAGACAGCCGACCATGTTTCTCTGCTTGTATGTCACAGACTAGCACCATGTTTCCTCTGCTTGTATGTCACAGACAGCCGACCATGTTTCTCTGCTTGTATGTCACAGATAGCGACCATGTTTCTCTGCTGGTATGTCACAGATAGCCACATGTTTCTCTGCTTGTATGTCACAGATAGCCACCATGTTTCTCTGCTTGTATGTCACAGACAGCGACCATGTTTCTCTGCTTGTATGTCACAGACAGCCCATGTTTCTCTGCTAGTCCAGATAGCCCCATGTTCCTCTGCTTGTATGTCACAGACAGCCACCATGTTTCTCTGCTTGTATGTCACAGATAGCCACCATGTTTCTCTGCTTGTATGTCACAGATAGCCACCATGTTTCTCTGCTTGTATGTCACAGATAGCGACCATGTTTCTCTGCTTGTATGTCACAGACAGTCGACCATGTTTCTTCTGCTTGTATGTCACAGACAGCGACCATGTTTCTCTGCTTGTATGTCACAAGACAGCGACCATGTTTCTCTGCTTGTATGTCACAGATAGCCACCATGTTTCTCTGCTTGTATGTCACAGATAGCCACCATGTTTCTCTGCTTGTATGTCACAGATAGCCACCATGTTTCTCTGCTTGTATGTCACAGACAGCGACCATGTTTCTCTGCTTGTATGTCACAGACAGCGACCATGTTTCTCTGCTTGTATGTCACAGACAGCGACCATGTTTCTCTGCTTGTATGTCACAGACAGCCATGTTCTCTGCTGTTATGTCACAGATAGCCACCATGTTTCTCTGCTTGTATGTCACAGACAGCGACCATGTTTCTCTGCTTGTATGTCACAGATAGCACCATGTTTCTCTGCTTGTATGTCACAGACTAGCCACCATGTTTCTCTGCTTGTATGTCACAGACAGCTGACCATGTTTTCTCTGCTTGTATGTCACAGACAGCGGACCATGTTTCTCTGCTTGTATGTCACAGACAGCCGACCATGTTTCTCTGCTTGTAATGTCACAGATAGCCACCATGTTTCTCTGCTGTATGTCACAGATAGCGACCATGTTTCTCTGCTTGTATGTCACAGACAGCCGACCATGTTTCTCTGCTTGTATGTCACAGGACAGCGACCATGTTTCTCTGCTTGTATGTCACAGATAGCCACCATGTTTCTCTGCTTGTATGTCACAGACAGCGACCATGTTTCTCTGCTTGTATGTCACAGACAGCGACCATGTTTCTCTGCTTGTATGTCCAGACAGACCATGTTTCTCTGCTTGTATGTCACAGATAGCCACCATGTTTCTCTGCTTGTATGTCACAGACAGCGACCATGTTTCTCTGCTTGTATGTCACAGACAGCACCATGTTTCTCTGCTTGTATGTCACAGAAGCCACCATGTTTCTCTGCTTGTATGTCACAGATAGCACCATGTTTCTCTGCTTGTATGTCACAGACAGCACCATGTTTCTCTGCTTGTATGTCACAGACAGCACCATGTTTCTCGCTTATGTCACAAAGCGACCATGTTTCTCTGCTTGTTTGCGCCATGTTTCTCGCTTGTTTCCGCCATGTTTCCGCTTGATGTCCGCCATGTTCCGCTTGTTTCCGCCATGTTTCTGCCATGTTTCCTGCTATGTCGTGACAGTTTCCCTGTTTCGCGCTGTTTCCACTGTTTCCGCTAGTCACAATGTTTTCTGCTTGTATGTCACAGAAGCACCATGTTTCTGCTTGTATGTCACAGACAGCGACCATGTTTCTCTGCTTGTATGTCACAGACAGCGACCATGTTTCTCTGCTTGTATGTCACAGACAGCGACCATGTTTCTCTGCTTGTATGTCACAGATAGCACCATGTTTCTCTGCTTGTATGTCACAGATAGCGACCATGTTTCTCTGCTTGTATGTCACAGACAGCCACCATGTTTCTCTGCTTGTATGTCACAGACAGCGACCATGTTTCTCTGCTTGTATGTCACAGACAGCCACCATGTTTCTCTGCTTGTATGTCACAGATAGCCACCATGTTTCTCTGCTTGTATGTCACAGACAGCCACCATGTTTCTCTGCTTGTATGTCACAGATAGCCACCATGTTTCTCTGCTTGTATGTCACAGACAGCCACCATGTTTCTCTGCTTGTATGTCACAGATAGCCACCATGTTTCTCTGCTTGTATGTCACAGATAGCGACCATGTTTCTCTGCTTGTATGTCACAGACAGCGACCATGTTTCTCTGCTTGTATGTCACAGACTGCGACCATGTTTCTCTGCTTGTATGTCGCAGACAGCCACCATGTTTCTCTGCTTGTATGTCACAGATAGCCACCATGTTTTCACTTTCTCGGCTTGTATGTCACAGACAGCGACCATGTTTCTCTGCTTGTATGTCAACAGTAGCCACCATGTTTATCTGCTTGTATGTCACAGTATAGCGACCATGTTTTCTCTGCTTGTATGTCAACAGAGCAGACACCATGTTTCTCTGCTTGTATGTCACAGACAGCCGACCATGTTTCTCTGCTTGTATGTCACAGACAGCGACCATGTTTCTCTGCTTGTATGTCACAGACAAGCCACCATGTTTCTCTGCTTGTATGTCACAGACAGCAACCATGTTCTCTGCTTGTATGTCACAGACCGCGCCATGTTTCTCTGCTTGTATGTCACAGACTAGCACCATGTTTCCTGCTTGTATGTCCACCGACAGCGACCATGTTCTCTGACTTGTATGTCACAGACAGCGACCATGTTTCTCTGCTTGTATGTCACAGACAGCGACCATGTTTCTCTGCTTGTATGTCACAGACCAGCGACCATGTTTCTCTGCTTGTATGTCACAGACAGCGACCATGTTTCTCTGCTTGTATGTCACAGACAGCGACATGTTTCTCTGCTTGTATGTCACAGATCAGCGACCATGTTTCTCTGCTTGTATGTCACAGACAGCGACCATGTTTCTCTGCTTGTATGTCACAGATAGCCACCATGTTTCTCTGCTTGTATGTCACAGACAGCCACATGTTTCTCTGCTTGTATGTCACAGATAGCCACCATGTTTCTCCTGCTTGTATGTCACAGACAGCCACCATGTTTCTCTGCTTGTATGTCACAGACAGCCACCATGTTTTCTCTGCTTGTATGTCACAGACAGCGACCATGTTTCTCTGCTTGTATGTCACAGATAGGCCACCATGTTTCTCTGCTTGTATGTCACAGACATGCGACCATGTTTCTCTGCTTGTATGTCACAGACAGCACCATGTTTCTCTGCTTGTATGTCACAGATAGCCACCATGTTTCTCTGCTTGTATGTCACAGACTAGCGACCATGTTTCTCTGCTTGTATGTCACAGACAGCCACCATGTTTCTCTGCTTGTATGTCACAGACAGCACCATGTTTCTTCTCTGCTTGTATGTCACAGGACAGCCTAGGACCATGTTTCTTCTGCTTGTATGATTCACAGACAGCGACCATGTTTCTCTGCTTGTATGTCACAGACAGCGACCATTGTTTCTCTGCTTGTATGTCACAGACAGGGACCATGTTTCTCGGCTTGTATGTCACAGACAGCGACCATGTTTCTCTGCTTGTATGTCACAGAACAGCCACCATGTTTCTCTGCTTGTATGTCACAGACAGCCACATGTTTCTCTGCTTGTATGTCACAGACTAGCCACCATGTTTCTCTGCTTGTATGTCACAGACAGCCACACATGTTTCTCTGCTTGTATGTCACAGATAGCCACCATGTTTCTCTGCTGTATGTCACAGTAGCCACCATGTTTCTCTGCTGTATGTCACAGATAGCCACCATGTTTCTCTGCTTGTATGTCACAGACAGCGACCATGTTTCTCTTGCTTGTATGTCACAGATAGCCACCATGTTTCTCTGCTTGTATGTCACAGATAGCGACCATGTTTCTCTGCTTGTATGTCACAGACAGCGACCATGTTTTTCTTGTATGTCACAGACAGCACCATGTTTCTCTGCTTGTATGTCAACAGCACATTTTCTGCTTGTACCAAGACCATGTTTCTCTGCTTGTATGTCACAGACAGCGCTGTTTCTCTGCTTGTATGTCACAGACAGCCACCATTTTCTCTGCTTGTATGTCACAGACAGCACCATGTTTCTCTGCTTGTATGTCACAGACAGCGACCATGTTTCTCTGCTTGTATGTCACAGACAGCGACCATGTTTCTCTGCTTGTATGTCACAGACAGCGACCATGTTTCTCTGCTTGTATGTCACAGACAGCGACCATGTTTCTCTGCTTGTATGTCACAGACAGCACCATGTTTCTTTTGTATGTCACAACAGCCCATGTTTCTCCTTGTTGTCACAACAGCCCATGTTTCTCCTTGTATGCACAGAACCCATTTCTCTTTTATGTCAGACACACCATTTTTCTCTTTGTACAAAAGCCCACCATGTTTCTCTCTTGTATGCACAGACAGCCACCATGTTGTCCTCTGCTTGTATGTCACAGACAGCCACCATGTTTCTCTGTCTTGTATGTCACAGACAGCCCCATGTTTCTCTGCTTGTATGTCACAGACAGCCACCATGTGTTCTCTGCTTGTATGTCGACCAGACTAGCTCACATGGTTTCTCTGCTTGTATGTCAACGAAGCACAGGTTTCTCGCTTGTATGTCCAGACAGCCACATGTTTCTCTGCTTGTATGTCACAGACAGGCCCATGTTTTCTCTGCTTGTATGTCACAGACAGCGACCATGTTTCTCTGCTTGTATGTCCACAGATAGCCACCATGTTCTCTGCTTGGTATGTCACAGACAGCCACCATGTTTCTCTGCTTGTATGTCACAGACAGCCACCATGTTTCTCTGCTTGTATGTCACAGATAGCGACCATGTTTCTCTGCTTGTATGTCACAGACAGTGACCATGTTTCTCTGCTTGTATGTCACAGAAGCCACCTGTTTCTCTGCTTGTATGTCACAGACAGCGACCATGTTTCTCTGCTTGTATGTCACAGACAGCGACCATCGTTTCTCTGCTTGTATGTCACAGAAGCGACCATGTTTCTCTGCTTGTATGTCACAGACAGCGACCATGTTTCTCTGCTTGTATGTCACAGACAGCCGACCATGTTTCTCTGCTTGTATGTCACAGACAGCGACCATGTTTCTCTGCTTGTATGTCACAGACAGCCACCATGTTTCTCTGCTTGTATGTCACAGACAGCCACCATGTTTCTCTGCTTGTATGTCACAGACAGCGACCATGTTTCTCTGCTTGTATGTCACAGACAGCGACCATGTTTCTCTGCTTGTATGTCACAGACAGCGACCGTGTTTCTCTGCTTGTATGTCACAGACAGCGACCGTGTTTCTCTGCTTGTATGTCACAGACAGCGACCGTGTTTCTCTGCTTGTATGTCACAGGACAGCCACCAGTGTTTCTCTGCTTGTATGTCACAGACAGCGACCATGTTTCTCTGCTGTATGTCACAGACTAGCACCATGTTTCTCTGCTTGTATGTCACAGACAGCGACCATGTTTCTCTGCTTGTATGTCACAGATAGCCACCATGTTTCTCTGCTTGTATGTCACAGACACGACCATGTTTCTCTGCTTGTATGTCAACAGACAGCGACCATGTTTCTCTGCTTGTATGTCACAGACAGTGACCATGTTTCTTCTGCTTGTATGTCACAGACAGCGACCATGTTTCTCTGCTTGTATGTCACAGACAGTGCACCATGTTCTCTGCTTGTATGTCACAGACAGCGGACCATGTGTCTCTGCTTGGTATGTCACAGACAGGCCGACCATGTTTCTCTGCTTGTAGTGTCACAGACAGCCGACCATGTTTCTTCTGCTTGTATGTCACAGATAGCCAACCATGTTTCTCTGCTTGTATGTCACAGAAATGCCACAATGTTTCCGCTGCGTGTATGTCACAGAATAGCCACCATGTTTCTCCTGCTTGTATGTCACAGATAGCCACCAATGTTTCTCTGCTTGTATGTTCACAGATAGCCCAACCATGTTCTCTGCTTGTATGTCACAGATAGCCGACCAATGTTTCTCGTGCTTGTATGTCACAGATATGCCGACCATGTTTCTCTGCTTGTATGTCACTAGCAGCGACCATGTTTCTCTGCTTGTATGTCAAAGACAGCGACCATGTTTCTCTGCTTGTATGTCACAGACAGCGACCATGTTTCTCTGCTTGTATGTCACAGACAGCGACCGATGTTTCTCTGCTTGTATGTCACAGACAGCGACCAGTGTTTCTCTGCTTGTATGTCACAGACAGCCGACCAGTGTTTCTCTGCTTGTATGTCACAGACAGCGACCAGTGTTTCTCTGCTTGTATGTCACAGACAGCGACCATGTTTCTCTGCTTGTATGTCACAGACACGGAGCGACCATGGTTTCTCTGCTTGTATGTCACAGACAGCCACCATGTTTCTCTGCTTGTATGTCACAGACTAGCGACCATGTTTCTCTGCTTGTATGTTCACAGACAGCCACCATGTTTCTCTGCTTGTATGTCACAGACAGCGACCATGTTTCTCTGCTTGTATGTCACAGATAGCCACCATGTTTCTCTGCTTGTATGTCACAGACTAGCCGACCATGTTTCTCTGCTTGTATGTCACAGACAGCCACCATGTTTCTCTGCTTGTATGTCACAGACAGCCACCATGTTTCTCTGCTTGTATGTCACAGACAGCGACCATGTTTCTCTGCTTGTATGTCACAGACAGCGACCATGTTTCTCTGCTTGTATGTCACAGACAGCGACCATGTTTCTCTGCTTGTATGTCACAGACAGCCACCATGTTTCTCTGCTTGTATGTCACAGACAGCGACCATGTTTCTCTGCTGTATGTCACAGACAGCACCATGTTTCTCTGCTTGTATGTCACAGACAGCCGACCATGTTCTCTGCTTGTATGTCACAGACAGCCGACCAGTTTCTCTGCTTGTATGTCACAGACAGCGACCATGTTTCTCTGCTTGTATGTCACAGACAGCCACCATGTTTCTCTGCTTGTATGTCACAGGACTAGCCGACCATGTTTCTCTGCTTGTATGTCACAGACAGCGACCATGTTTCTCTGCTTGTATGTCACAGACAGCGCCATGTTTCTCTGCTTGTATGTCACAGACTAGCCACCGTGTTTCTCTGCTTGTATGTCACAGACAGCGACCATGTTTCTCTGCTTGTATGTCACAGACAGCGACCATGTTTCTCTGCTTGTATGTCACAGACAGCACCCGTGTTTCTCTGCTTGTATGTCACAGACAGCGACCATGTTTCTCTGCTTGTATGTCACAGACGCGACCATTGTTTCTCTGCTTGTATGTCACAGATAGCGACCATGTTTCTCTGCTTGTATGTCCACAGACAGCGACCATGTTCTTGCTTGATGTCACAGACGCGAACCATGTTCTTCTGCTGTATGTCACAGACAGCGACCATGTTTCTCTGCTTGTATGTCACAGACAGCGACCATGTTTCTCTGCTTGTATGTCACAACCGGCCACCATGTTTCTCTGCTTGTATGTCACAGATAGGCACCATGTTTCTCTGCATTGTATGTCACAAGACTAGCGACCATGTTTCTCTGCTTGTATGTCACAGACAGCGACCATGTTTCTCTGCTTGTATGTCACAGACAGCCACCATGTTTCTCTGCTTGTATGTCACAGATAGCCACCATGTTTCTCTGCTTGTATGTCACAGACAGCGACCATGTTTCTCTGCTTGTATGTCACAGATAGCCACCATGTTTCTCTGCTTGTATGTCACAGACAGCCACCATGTTTCTCTGCTTGTATGTCACAGACAGCGACCATGTTTCTCTGCTTGTATGTCACAGACAGCCACCATGTTTCTCTGCTTGTGTGTCACAGACAGCGACCATGTTTCTCTGCTTGTATGTCACAGACAGTGACCATGTTTCTCTGCTTGTATGTCACAGACAGCGACCATGTTTCTCTGCTTGTATGTCACAGACAGGACCATGTTTCTCTGCTTGTATGTCACAACAGCGACCTTTGCTTGTATGTCACAGACAGCCACCATGTTTCTCTGCTTGTATGTCACAGACAGCACCATGTTTCTCTGCTTGTATGTCACAGACAGCGACCATGTTTCTCTGCTTTATGTCACAGACAGCGACCATGTTTCTCTGCTTGTATGTCACAGACAGCGACCATGTTTCTCTCTTGTATGTCACAGACAGCGACCATGTTTCTCTGCTTGTATGTCACAGACAGCGACCATGTTTCTCTGCTTGTATGTCACAGACCACCATGTTTCTCTGCTTGTATGTCACAGACAGCGACCATGTTTCTCTCTTGTATTCACAGACACGACCATGTTTCTCTGCTTGTATGTCACAGACAGCGACCATGTTTCTCTGCTTGTATGTCACAGAGCCACCATGTTTCTCTCTTGTATGTCACAGAAGCCACCATGTTTCTCTCTTGTATGTCACAGACAGCCACCATGTTTCTTGTTGTATGTCACAGACAGCCACCATGTTTCTCTGCTTGTATGTCACAGACAGCGACCATGTTTCTCTGCTTGTATGTCACAGACAGCGACCATGTTTCTCTGCTTGTATGTCACAGACAGCACCATGTTTCTCTGCTTGTATGTCACACCGCCATGTTTCGCTTGTTCACAGACAGCCATGTTTCTCTGCTTGTATGTCACAGACGCCACCATGTCTCTGCTTGTATGTCACAGACACACCATGTCTCTGCTTGTATGTCACAGACACGCATGTCTCTGCTTGTATGTCACAGACAGCCCATGTTTCTCTGCCTTTTTCAACAGCTGACCATGTTTCTCTGCTTGTATGTCACAGACAGCCGACCATGTTTCTCTGCTTGTATGTCACAGACAGCGACCATGTTTCTCTGCTTGTATGTCACAGACAGCGACCATGTTTCTCTGCTTGTATGTCACAGATAGCCACCATGTTTCTCTGCTTGTATGTCACAGACAGCGACCATGTTTCTCTGCTTGTATGTCACAGACAGCGACCATGTGTCTCTGCTTGTATGTCACAGACAGCCGACCATGTTTTCTTCTGCTTGTATGTCACAGACAGCGACCGTGTTTCTCTGCTTGTATGTCACAGACAGCGACCATGTTTCTCTGCTTGTATGTCACAGACAGCGACCATGTTTCTCTGCTTGTATGTCACAGACAGCGACCATGTTTCTCTGCTTGTATGTCACAGATAGCCACCATGTTTCTCTGCTTGTATGTCACAGACAGCGACCAGTGTTTCTCTGCTTGTATGTCACAGACAGCGACCATGTTTCTCTGCTTGTATGTCACAGACAGCGACCATGTTTCTCTGCTTGTATGTCACAGACAGCCGACCATGTTTCGCTGCTGTATGTTCACAGACAGCGACCATGTTTCTTGCTTGTATGTCACAGACAGCGACCATGTTTCTCTGCTTGTATTGTCACAGACAGCGACCATGTTTCTCTGCTTGTATGTCACAGACAGCAACCATGTTTCTCTGCTTGTATGTCACAGACAGCGACCATGTTCTCTGATTGTATGTCACAGACAGCGACCATTGTTTCTCTGCTTGTATGTCACAGGCTAGCGACCATGTTTCTCTGCTTGTATGTCACAGACAGCGACCAGTTTCTCTGCTTGTATGTCACAGACAGCCACCATGTTTCTCTGCTTGTATGTCACAGACAGCCACCATGTTTCTCTGCTGTATGTCACAGACAGCACAGTGTTTTTTCCCCCCCCATGTTTCTCTGCTTGTATGTCACAGAAGCCACCATGTTTCTCTGCTTGTATGTCACAGACAGCCACCATGTTTCTCTGCTTGTATGTCACAGATAGGCACAGATGTGTATAAGAGACAGTAGCCACCATGTTTCTCTGCTTGTATGTCACAGACAGCGACCATGTTTCTCTGCTTGTATGTCACAGACAGTGACCATGTTTCTCTGCTTGTATGTCACAGATAGCCACCATGTTTCTCTGCTTGTATGTCACAGACAGCGACCATGTTTCTCTGCTTGTATGTCACAGACAGCCACCATGTTTCTCTGCTTGTATGTCACAGACAGCCACCATGTTTCTCTGCTTGTATGTCACAGATAGCGACCATGTTTCTCTGCTTGTATGTCACAGACAGTGACCATGTTTCTCTGCTTGTATGTCACAGACAGCCACCATGTTTCTCTGCTTGTATGTCACAGACAGCCACCATGTTTCTCTGCTTGTATGTCACAGACAGTGACCATGTTTCTCTGCTTGTATGTCACAGATAGCCACCATGTTTCTCTGCTTGTATGTCACAGATAGCCACCATGTTTCTCTGCTTGTATGTCACAGATAGCCACCATGTTTCTCTGCTTGTATGTCACAGACTGCGACCATGTTTCTCTGCTTGTATGTCACAGACAGCCACCATGTTTCTCTGCTTGTATGTCACAGACAGCGACCATGATCCTTCCAGTCACCCTGCAGCCCGGCCCATATTTTCTACAAGATCTGAGGTGGAGATCCAGCGAAGTGAGTCTCCTTGCTATATATGTCTGTCTGTCTGTCTGTCTGTCTGTCTGTCTGTCTGTCTGTCTGTCTGTCTGTCTGTCTGTCTGTCTGTCTGTCTGTCTGTCTGTCTGTCCGTCCGTCCGTCCGTCCGTCCGTACGTCCGTCCGTCCGTCCGTCCGTCCGTCCGTCCGTCCGTCCGTCTGTCTGTCTGTCTGTCTGTCTGTCTGTATGTCCTCTCTCTCTCTTTCTCTTTCTCTGTCTGCTTTCCTGCCTACCTGCCTGCCTGCCTGCCTCATAACATATTAATATGCACTGATTAAGTTCACAACATTCATGTGACAATGTTTTTTATTCTCTATGTGAATGTAACAAGCTCAATAGATAATTGATGTAAAAGATGAGTGATTGGAAGGGCTGAATGTCAGATAAGCCTGCTTGCCCAATTTGTGACCCTTTGAAAATATATTTTGTTAGTTTGTTCACTCTCAACATGTCAGTGGTTGTGCTCCACTCTATTTGTATCACATGCTCTATTGTATACATATCGCCGGGAAGGTTAACCCGGTCAACAAATGCCTGCAGGAGTCGGATGTGTCGGCCTAAATGCGCAAGAACGCAGCTCTGCTGTAAACAGGCACAACACAATCACGTCTGAAAAAAACTCCGGATGAACGCAGAAGAAGAAGAAGAAGTATACTGCCAAGAGCCGGTTCTCACTCATCATGCCCGACCTCTTGGTTTCATGTCTAGGGTTTATAAGATTTAGCAGAAATATATTAATCAGCTCGTAGAACTAATGGACAAGTCTTTCGTGCAAACAACACCAGTTCAACTCGTCCTCAGAGTACAAGATAACCTTTATTACAGTACAGCTCTACACATGGTCGCCATCGTACACCGCCAGCCATTGCCTTTCAGTGTTCTGTGTACGACCTTCCCACACACTGTCTGCCCCTAAAGAATCACTCGCACAACTAATCGTTAATTGTCCCTGCTATTGCTGTACACTACAGACTGTCGCTACACTTCACTGCTAAACGAGAACATCAATGCTATCTACTTACGCACCTCACACTCGTGGCGAATGTGTCATGGCGTGTCTCTCGCTCGGCCATTCTTGTCGGTTTGTTCACAACACCGGGTCAGTTCTTTCATTACAACTACTGGGCGTTATTGACTGGCCCATCCTTGGTCGTTGCCTGCAGTGTCCTCCTTCTTAACTCCCAGCGTTCTTGAAGATGAAATCTATTTTACAGTAAACTGCAACTTTCATAACTGCAACCAGCGTACACGTTTTCAGCGTAAAACCTTCTCAACTTGTCCATCTTTGACTCACGTCCCAGCTCAGACTGAAAATCAAGCACACTCCTTTTCGGCTTTCGCCTGGGCGCCGTCACGTGACGCATTACCTCCGCCCACCAATGCTAGCTGTGCTAGCTTGTGTTTTTCCAACTGTGTGTCACCAATATCTCTCTAGTTTCCACGACTCGACACACCTGCTGTGTTTCGCGTAATTCATCTCATGGCATATACATATCATGTGTTCCACTCTATATGTATCACATGCTCTATTGGTTCCAAATGTTGCTGTTATGTAGCAAGGGATGGGGTTGGGGTGAGCTCCCAACCTTGCATAAATCCCCTAATGGCTCGTGCATTAACACCTCTGCAGCAAAAGTCCAACTCCTGGCGTTCTCTTGGCGGAACTGTTTTAACTAATAGAAGAAGGGGCGATGGTAACGGTGGGTGGGTGGGGGACGCGGAACATCTTGCTTGTGATCGAGAAGTTTTCTGGACGGTTGTTATGGGAGCAAAGTTCTGCCATTAAATATGTGTGTGTGTCAGATGCTATATTGTATACATATCAGATGCTATATTGTATACATATTAGGTGCTATATTGTGTACATTCAGATGCTATATTGTGTACATACAAGGTCATTCATTCATCCTTGGAGCTATAGTTTGTAATGGATGGAGTTATTGTTAGTAGTGGATTGAGATCATGGAGCTATAGTTTGCAGTAGATGGAATCCCTGGAGTTATAATTTTGTAGTCCGGGGGGTTTTTGGAATGGGAGTCCCCGGAGTTATAAGGTTTGTAGTTTGGAATTTTTTAATTATAGTTTTAAGGTGGAGTTGGGGAATTTCCTGGAGTTATAATTTGAGTTAAATTTTTGGGAAAAATCCCTGGAGTTAATTTA
>JACEFZ010023853.1:0-23259 GCA_014155875.1 Cepaea nemoralis
CTCAACTCCCATCATGTCCTTCCTACATTTTTCATTTTGTTCGCTTCTCTTCTCCTCTGTTTTAATTTTTTCTCTATTTCTTTTGCGCCGTGGTTCCAACAAAAGTCTTTCTAGGAAAAATTCTCATGCTTTTAATACAGACCTGTCCATTTCTAGTCTTTTTTTCCCCTTAGCTCACTGGTATTTTTAGTTCTTCCAAAGTTGAGATTGTAGGCTTAACTTACTGTTTTTTGACACTGAAACTATTAAGATTAATTTTTGTTTACTTCCCACATTTCGTAGGGGAATAAACTTTCTTTTCCTTTTGTATTCTTTGTATATTTATATCTTTTTCCGTTACCCTATCATGTCTAATTATTATCTGTGTCTACATTGCTATCTTGTTCCCTTACATCTGTGTCTACATTACTATCTGTGTCTACTTTTCTATCTGTGTCACATTACTATCTGGTCTCTTACTATATGTGTCTACATTACTATCTGTGTCTACATTACTATATGTGTCTACATTACTATATGTGTCTACATTACTATCTGTGTCTACATTACTATCTGTGTCTACATTGCTATATGTGTCTACATTACTATCTGTGTCTACATTACTATATGTGTCTACATTACTACCTGTGTCTACATTACTATCTGTGTCTACATTACAGTCTGTGTCTACATTACTGTCTGTGTCTACATTACAGTCTGTGTCTACATTACTGTCTGTGTCTACATTACTGTCTGTGTCTACATTACTATCTGTGTCTACATTACTATATGTGTCTACATTACAGTCTGTGTCTACATTACTGTCTGTGTCTACATTACTGTCTGTGTCTACATTACTATCTGTGTCTACATTACTATATGTGTCTACATTACAGTCTGTGTCTACATTACAGTATGTGTCTACATTACTATCTGTGTCTACATTACTATCTGTGTCTACATTACTATATGTGTCTACATTACTATCTGTGTCTACATTACTATATGTGTCTACATTACTACCTGTGTCTACATTACTATCTGTGTCTACATTACAGTCTGTGTCTACATTACTGTCTGTGTCTACATTACAGTCTGTGTCTACATTACTGTCTGTGTCTACATTACTGTCTGTGTCTACATTACTATCTGTGTCTACATTACTATCTGTGTCTACATTACAATCTGTGTCTACATTACTGTCTGTGTCTACATTACTGTCTGTGTCTACATTACTATCTGTGTCTACATTACTATATGTGTCTACATTACAGTCTGTGTCTACATTACTGTATGTGTCTACATTACTATCTGTGTCTACATTACTGTCTGTGTCTACATTACTGTCTGTGTCTACATTACTGTCTGTGTCTACATTACTATATGTGTCTTCATTACTGTCTGTGTCTACATTAATGTCTGTGTCTACATTACTGTCTGTGTCTACATTACTGTCTGTGTCTACATTACTGTCTGTGTCTACATTACTGTCTGTGTCTACATTACTGTCTGTGTCTACATTACTGTCTGTGTCTACATTACTGTCTGTGTCTACATTACTATATGTGTCTTCATTACTGTCTGTGTCTACATTACTATCTGTGTCTACATTACTGTCTGTGTCTACATTACTGTCTGTGTCTACATTACTATATGTGTCTACATTACTGTCTGTGTCTACATTACTGTCTGTGTATACATTACTGTCTGTGTCTACATTACTGTCTGTGTCTACATTACTATCTGTGTCTACATTACTGTCTGTGTCTACATTACTGTCTGTGTCTACATTACTGTCTGTGTCTACATTACTGTCTGTGTCTACATTACTATCTATGTCTAAATTACTGTCTGTGTCTACATTACTGTCTGTGTCTACATTACTGTCTGTGTCTACATTACTGTCTGTGTCTACATTACTGTCTGTGTCTACATTACTGTCTGTGTCTACATTACTATCTGTGTCTACATTACTGTCTGTGTCTACATTACTGTCTGTGTCTACATTACTATCTGTGTCTACATTACAGTCTGTGTCTACATTACTGTCTGCGTCTATATTACTCTCTGTGTCTACATTACTGTCTGTGTCTACATTACTGTCTGTGTCTACATTACTGTCTGTGTCTACATTACTGTCTGTGTCTACATTACTGTCTGTGTCTACATTACTGTCTGTGTCTACATTACTGTCTGTGTCTACATTACTATCTGTGTCTACATTACTGTCTGTGTCTACATTACTGTCTGTGTCTACATTACTGTCTGTGTCTACATTACTGTCGGTGTCTACATTACTGTCTGTGTCTACATTACTGTCTGTGTCTACATTACTGTCTGTGTCTACATTACTATCTGTGTCTACATTACTATCTTTGTCTACATAACCATTTTTGTCTACATTACTGGCTGTGTCTACATTACTGTCTGTGTCTACATTACTGTCTGTGTCTACATTACTATCTGTGTCTACATTACTGTCTGTGTCTACAGTACTGTCTGTGTCTACATTACTGTCTGTGTCTACATTACTGTCTGTGTCTACATTACTGTCTGTGTCTACATTACTGTCTGTGTCTATTTACTATCTGTGTCTACATTACTGCCCTGTGTCTACATTACTGTCTGTGTCTACATTACTGTCTGTGTCTACATTACTGTCTGTGTCACATTACTGTCTGTTTCTACATACTATCTGTGTCTACATTACTATCTTTGTCTACATAACCATTTTTGTCTACATTACTGGCTGTGTCTACATTACTGTCTGTGTCTACATTACTGTCTGTGTCTACATTACTATCTGTGTCTATATTACTGTCTGTGTCTACAGTACTGTCTGTGTCTACATTACTGTCTGTGTCTACATTACTGTCTGTGTCTACATTACTGTCTGTGTCTACATTACTGTCTGTGTCTATATTACTATCTGTGTCTACATTACTGTCTGTGTCTACATTACTGTCTGTGTCTACATTACTGTCTGTGTCTACACTACTGTCTGTGTCTACATTACTGTCTGTGTCTACATTACTATCTGTGTCTACATTACTATCTTTGTCTACATAACCATTTTTGTCTACATTACTATCTGTGTCCCACAATAATATCTGTGTCTTTATTACGATCTTGTCTACATTACTATGTTTGTCTACATTAATATCTATGCCTACATTCCTATCTTTGTCTACATTACCGTTGCCAACGAGCCCTTTCTGACGTAACTAGGGGTATTGAGATGCGGCTACGTTGACACTCTTTATGAATTACACACTGATACACCGTGAACACAACTCGTCACCACCGAGTGATAGAATGGCATCATGTATTGTTTCCATGCGACACAATCACTGGGATATTCAAAGCTACATGTACACTCACGACATTTGTTTACACACTGATTGTAGTACGTCCTGCTATCCAGGCTATCTAATCATCTACAATGATCTACACATACACTCTTCTACCCTACTTACATCCTGTTACACATGGTCGCATGGCGCCTACATTCACAGGCCGGCAACCTCTGCCCACGGCACACGACTCGACTCCGTGCTGTAACATGTCCACCCGCCTGGTCGCGGCAACACTATTCTCATCAATCGGTCCACGCTTGAAATATCTAGCGTACACTCATTTACTGGCCGTCGACGATTCTCGGCGTTTCATCGCCACAAGGGATATTCAGTTCTCAACCGACACACTTCTCTGCTTTCGTGATCTGTCTGTCATGGCTTCCCAACTCCGACTGACTCCCTTTGTCCGTTCGCCCTGCTCGACCCTCCTGATCACGTGGCCTCCTCCTCGCAATTCTATTGGCCACTATCTTTAGTCCGTTACCGGTGTCTTTTCCCTTATCACTCTCCGTAATTATTAATGTTTCAACAATCTATGTTGCTGTTAACCAGGTCTTAAGTAATCTGACTCATGGCATATGCCCCCCGCAATTTCAAAAATGTTCTACATTTTTGGGTTCTTCCTTATCTCTACACTTGACATGAGTCAGCTTGGTCGCACATGCCTGTCCCTGGTCGCACATATCTGTCTACTGCCTCATGCCTTTGAGCTTGCTTCTCAGTTCCCTTTAACTTCCCTCTGTGTTACGTTGATATTCTGCCATACCTTCACACAAATTATAATGTCGGACACGAATATCCGTCTATTCCCAAATAGACCTCGTGTGGCCTCAACCCCCTTTGTTTTCGGCAAGTTGAGGACCAACCTACTATGAGTCCCAATGTCCCACCCCGGACATTCCCATAAGGTTCCTCATTTATACCTCGGTACAAGCAACTGACACCCTCCCCAGCCCTTAAGCCCTGGGTGCAGGAACGTGTGTATTGCAGACATATCAATTTCACCCATATTTTGTTGAAGCTCTATTTTGCTACTGAGTAGACTATGCTACGACTGTGGATCTCTTTGGTGCGAGTACCTATGACTCTTGTATATGTCTTGTCAACGTGTGTGCGTGGTTGGCTGCCATTAGTTACTTGTGCTCTGTGGCTATCTCTTCCCTTTATTTGCCTTCTGTTTATCCCTGGTGGTCTTGCTACTAACTTTTTCCTTGTCGTGTTCCTAATACCATGACCCTTATATACCTTGATATACATCTACTACCATGCCAAAGTACTACATGTTAACATATTATATGTACAAAGTACTACCACTTGGTACTATTATCAATGGTACTGCTAATAATCCTACTCCACTATCCTTGTATTCTTTCTTTCACATGTACTTGTACTCTGTTCTCTCTCTCTCTCTCTCTCTCTCTCTCTCTCTCTCTCTCTCTCTCTCTCTCTCTCTCTCTCTCTCTCTCTCTCTCTCTCTCTCTCTCATCCATTCATCACAATTTTCTCTCTTTTATTTATTTATTATTATTATTTTTTTTTTTTTTTTTTTTTTTTTTTTTTTTTAAATATTGTTTAATTTTTTATTCTGTACTCTGTCTTACAACACGCATACTCGAACCTCAAATGTTCCGTCTATGCCTGTACGCTTCCTGTATACCGGTATGCAAGTATCCCAGTTGTGTTCAAATTGATTCTCATTCGCACAAATTCCTACTCTCAGTCTTCTCGTACCCTTTTTCTCACTTCACTGTCACTCAACCTATTCTTATGTTATGTCTATGTTACCACCATCAGCTAAATTTCTCCTACCAATTGTACATGTTTGTCTCTCCAATATACAATATTGTCACAAAACCTGAATAATATATACAATTGGACTCACATGTAATATTGCAAGCACTGTTCAAACTTTCACTCGCCCATCATTATCGTCTCTGTGACAATATGTATTAATGGTAATAATGTCTCATTTACCTTCTTCTTCTTTTCCTTTTATGTTATGGGTGTCATCTGTGATGTATCGTGGTTTTAGACCCACTGTCAACCTTCCTGCTCTAGTAGATGTCGATTCTTCTTGACTGTTTTTCTTGTTGCATACGCCCTCTTCGTCCTGTAACCTATACCCAGATACTGACCTACTCTCTTGTGCTGAACATGCTTGTTGTACCATTTGTTTTTCTAACCTGTTAGCACATGTGTGAGTCAAGTATGGCATAAAAAATTGTTTCACCATTGCTGTGCTGTCGTTGAACTGTGGACAATCCACTCTAAAGTTTTCCACACCAAAGACTACTTTCTCCTTTTCGTACTCTGTTAGGTCTGGCCTAAAATTTAATGTATCCCATGTCAGTTCTTGCTGTGTCAACTGTCTTAGCTCTTCGCGAATATCAACTGGTCCATGCCTATCGTCCATGATTGTGTCGTTACCGTCGGGACACATTCCCTGTACGGTCCCTGTACTAGGGTCCCTTGTTTGTCCTTGAATTCTTCTGTATTCTTCGCCTGTATGGTAAATGTCTGTTCCTATGTCTGATGGGTCATCATCTACTTTAATTTTAATGTCTTCTGTCGGGAATGTCCATGCCGCATCGCAATCTGCTATTTCTAAGTTCTCTTTTTCCCATTTGTTTATGTCCTGGGGTGTGCACTCTTTGACCTCTGGGATATTGCCCAATATTAGCTCCGTTGTGGGATGTGGTAACACTGCCGCTTTTTCCCGCCCTTTGTAGTAAGGACAGTCAATGTCTGTCCAAGCTACTCTATACTGCTCTAACGCCCCGCCAAATGTTCTGCACGTCACTCTGTCGTCTGTATAGTCTTCGTCTCTTACCATCTTCCTGTCTACCCCCACAATTGTTGTCCCTGTGTCTCTAACCATTTTCACTGCAAAACCATTCACTAATGCTCGTCGAACGTCCAGATTTCCGTTTGTTATGTATGCAGAGTTGGCTTCCTGCATATACACTTTGTTGTCAGTCATTTCGCCCTGACAGTCATACATGTGTGTTGCATTTGTGTCTTGTTGTTCATCCTCGTCGCTGCTGGACATGGCGTATGCCATGTTGGTGTCTTCATTCAGTTTTCTCAGACTACACGTCCTTGCCAAGTGGCCATAGCTTCTACATAACCAGCATTTCAGACTGTCTCTATAGTCTGCATACCTATTGCTTCTTCTGACCGACATATTCTTGAGGTATGACTTATACTCAGGATTTCGGTCGCACATTTCCAACGACCCATGTTGGCGATCACAATATTTACATTCTCTTACTGGGCCAGTTCGAACTACGTCCGCTTGTCTCGGTGGGATTTGTGTATATCTATTCATTGGTTGATATTTACTTCTGGGTCCGTATGATTGCCTTCGATCAGAGAACCTGGCAGCTGCTCCTACTATAAGTTCTGGCTGTGCCCCCTCTGCAAAAATCTCCCTATGGGCATTATAATACGCCTCACCCTTGGACTCCATTTCAGTTATTGTGGCGCATTTATTTTCAAGCAGGAACGTTGCCATGGAGTCTGGCACAGCTGAAATAATTTTATCTCTCAGCATCAGGTCTCTGTGCTTTTCGGGGTCGTTGCCTACTCTAGCTGCCTTCAGCCATTTGTCATATAGAGATTGAGTTTCGGCCATGAAATCCATGAAGGTTTGGTTCGACTTTGGAGTCAGCACTCTAAATGCGGTTCTCAGACCCGCCTCATCTAAACTAAAATGTGCCAAGACTCTTTCCTTGACATAGTTGTAATCAGTTCGCCGATGCTCCGGGATGCCCTCTACCACCTTCAATGGCTCCAAGGCTAAATGCTTATGAAAGAGGATCGCCCACTCTTCAACTGGCACCTTGTAGTGGTTCATCAACACTTCGAAGTTGGTAACCCATGCAGAGATGGAATCCCTTGTGCAAAGTTCCTGATGACACCTTGATATCTTCGAATGGGGTCCAATGCTTTGGCTGCCAACTTAGTTTTTTCAACTTCAGTTTCTTTCTCCAGTTCTAGCATCTTTACTTTAATACTCCCCTCCACATCTTTGTCTTTCAATGTTAATTGTACTGCCAGTTTCTCTTTTTCGAAAGCTAGTGCTGCCTCTTGTGCTGCTAATTTCTGTAGCTCAAGTTCTTTGGCGTCTTTAGCTGCCGCTTCTTGTGCTGCTAATTTCTTTTCTTCGAGTTCTGCTTGTGCTGCTAATTTCTGCCTTTCAAATTCTCTGACTGCTGCTCTATCTTCCCGTTCTTGCTTCTGATGTTCAGTCACTTATTCTCCGCCCACGTCATAAGCTCTTTTCCTGTGAAACCACACTTCTCACCTAGAGCTATGAAGTCTGCCAAGGTAGACATGATTATCTGTTATCTATTAGTCCGATTATATATATCACTATCAGTACACGCAGTAAGTGTTGTCGCTGATCTTGTTTTGGTAACCTGTAACAGAAAAAGATTAACTAACCACCATCATCCCTGTGGAAGCACAATCTAATTCATCAGGCTGATTGCACAATACCATACAAAGGTGTCTAATAGCTCTCTGTAATTGAGCAGTACACATAGAAAATTAATTGGAATTAACTTGCCCTGTATATATCCAGCGATGTTTCCAGTGGCTTGATCCTGATGCTCGGTTCACTTCCGCTTGCTTCCGGGCTTGATCCAAATCAGCGTGGCCGTCCCCGTTTCACTCACAGGTCGACAAGGATAAACTTGGTCGTCAGGTGCAGCTCCACATCAATGGTGTAGATACCTCATAGTGTACTACTAACTGTCATGGAACACATTTCTGGAACAGATACTAGTTTTGACATAATTAGTTCTATGCCAGCATTCTAATGCATGCAGCCCCCCGAATACGGCTTCACACTGTAATTCTTGTGGCAAGATGCCATAATGTTTCTGTATTTCTATTTTCCGGGATTTCCTAATATTAAAGTGTTGTCGCTCATGCACAACGCCAAGTTAATCGGAAATTATAACGTTGAGTATCGACGTATGCTCTGTTGTTTGTATTGCTGCTACTCATCTTCTTAGCTTTAGCAGAATTGGCGCTGACTGCTCCATTGTACTTTGCACCATGAATGCTAACTTCACTGTTGATACCACACTTTGAAACCATCACCTGAATCAAGTTGCCCCATATTCTTACTTATGCTCTTCAATGTTTAATACAACCGATTACTTTCCTGAGCTGTTGAACCTCGCTTACTGCGGGTTACTTTCTTGTACATAAGCTCAAGCGTCCTATGTTCCACACCTAGCCATGGTTTTCTGTTATCTATAATCCATGCGCTTGTGCTATTATCTTGTTGGTGTACATAGCCTTAACTGTTTATGGTTAATTGAAAAATCTGTAGCTGACAATACATACATACTTGTTCACTACCATAATAACCATTGCCTCAATTTTGCCGAGTTCTTTCGAAGGACGAATTCCCCCACGTTGCCAACGAGCCCTTTCTGACGTAACTAGGGGTATTGAGATGCGGCTACGTTGACACTCTTTATGAATTACACACTGATACACCGTGAACACAACTCGTCACCACCGAGTGATAGAATGGCATCATGTATTGTTTCCATGCGACACAATCACTGGGATATTCAAAGCTACATGTACACTCACGACATTTGTTTACACACTGATTGTAGTACGTCCTGCTATCCAGGCTATCTAATCATCTACAATGATCTACACATACACTCTTCTACCCTACTTACATCCTGTTACACATGGTCGCATGGCGCCTACATTCACAGGCCGGCAACCTCTGCCCACGGCACACGACTCGACTCCGTGCTGTAACATGTCCACCCGCCTGGTCGCGGCAACACTATTCTCATCAATCGGTCCACGCTTGAAATATCTAGCGTACACTCATTTACTGGCCGTCGACGATTCTCGGCGTTTCATCGCCACAAGGGATATTCAGTTCTCAACCGACACACTTCTCTGCTTTCGTGATCTGTCTGTCATGGCTTCCCAACTCCGACTGACTCCCTTTGTCCGTTCGCCCTGCTCGACCCTCCTGATCACGTGGCCTCCTCCTCGCAATTCTATTGGCCACTATCTTTAGTCCGTTACCGGTGTCTTTTCCCTTATCACTCTCCGTAATTATTAATGTTTCAACAATCTATGTTGCTGTTAACCAGGTCTTAAGTAATCTGACTCATGGCAACCATCTTTGTCTGCATTACTATCTTTGTCTACATTAATATATGTGTCTACATTACTAACTACATATGTGAATGATTCGGCCTCTTGAAGTCAGATGACACCAAGGGAGGTCGAGTAATCATTTCGTTGATGTATTCTCATTATCTGTGTTTTACCTCAATGCATTTTGAATCTTAATTGTTGTGGCCTCCCATCCATTGTTTTTACTTATCTTACATCTGATTTCGTGTGTGGGACAGTCGGGCAATGTCGTCAGTGAAGTCCAGATCATCGAGCTGCTTTGTTAGATAAGTCCATTGAATCCATTTCTGACAGTGCTTGCTTTTGTCTTCATAATCCAGTCTATGGTCGGTAAGAACAGCAGAGGTACTGGAAGGCAAATCTGTTCCATTCCCTCTCATTTCGAATGCCTCAATTTTCATATTGGAGGACGCTGCACCTCTTCTCTCTCTCTCTCTCTCTCTCTCTCTCTCTCTCTCTCTCTCTCTCTCTCTCTCTCTCTCTCTCTCTCTCTCTCTCTCTCTCTCTCTCTCTCTCTCTCCCTCTCTTCTCTACTGTGCCTTTATTAAGTTTAGGATTATCTGTGGGATCTCATAATGCCTCATCAATTTCCTAACAAGATTCCCTATTAATGCTTTCAAAGACCTTTTCAGAGTCCCCACATCCAACATAAAGTTTTGCGTTCAGTTGCCTGCTATGCTCTGTCATCGTGCGCAATGAGACTCTCTGTTCAGTGCAGAATCGTTTTGTTCGCAAAGCCGATGCCTGTTCATTCCTTAGTCGTGTATCAATAGCTAAAGTTCTGTAAAAGGAATTTGCTGTGGATATGTGAAGTCTTAGGACCATCACAGTTGTGTAATCCAGGATACACGAAGGAATAAGTAGTCAGTGTGTTCTTCCTGTAGCGAACGATGAGAGCCGCCATAAATCGCTTGCCATACTGCACTCATGCATTGCCAGCGTTACTTCTTAACCGTTACATAAACGCAACCGTAATACCCCTGGCTATTGATAGAGATACATTTCGAACGCTTATTATAGTGACTTATGAGACCTGGACACTTACTAAACAAGCTGAACAGCGCATAAATGCCTTTGAATATAAATTTTATAGATGAGTTATAAGAATATCTTGTGTAAAGAAAAGAACAAATACATCCATACTTCAAGAGCTGAATATTGAAGAAGGTTGGCTATTAAAAACGATAAAACAAAGAAAATTGAAATATTTTGGTCACTTGAAACGTCACGAAAGTTTGGAAAGAACAATAATGGAGGGGTATATGCCCGAGAAGAGAGAAAGGGGAAGGCCAAAGAGAAGATGGGTGCAGGATGTGGCGGATTATCTCCAGATGGGTGTACCTGACGCGGGACATCTTGCTTATGATGGAGGTTTTCCGGTTTTCCTTAGGAGCGCGAGACAGGACTCTGAACTACTCGGCCACGGAGGACATTTCATGTTACCACCCTTTAGCTTTACCTATTTATTTTGCCCTATAGTACTTGGGTGGGTATTTTTTTTTCAGCGTTGGAATTAGACCAAACCATGAGAGCCTTGGCTTTTTTAATTATTGTAAGATGTATTCTTAATCTCTTATATTTTCTAGACCTTCGTCATTCGCCAATTATTTAATGCAGCTGTTTCGTGAGGTTCTGAAAAGGACATGCTACGGAATGAATGAATTATAGTGGCTGGTGCTCTACACAGAGCAAGTCATTAAATGAAGAGCAGCAACGCAAATACTTATCGCTGCCATTATCATCACGTGTCACGACGATACGCTTGGACGATGACAGTTTTCCGTGTAAGACAATAATCAATATCTCGGATCAGCTTTGTCTTCGTGTCTGTATATATATATATATATATATATATATATATATATATATATATATATATATATTACCGCTGGAGTTTCTGGAGTATGGAATACCTTAAATCTATTGACGAAATATAACCATTCTTAGTGTACTTCCAGCAAGCTGAATTTACGTTTAATTATCATCCAATTGCATCATTATAAGTCTCAACGCATATGTGAAGTTACCTTGCGGCCATTGCACATCCCGCTGACTTCTTTGGTTAGAGAGGAGAAAGGAAAGCTCTGAAACAGTCTACGAATAAATATGTAAGAACAATAAAGGAGCCTTTTACATGCTGTAGGCGCTGCTGATGTATGGTATTATAATCATATTTGTATAGACCTATCGACACTCAGTGGCTGATGTATGGTAGTATTATAATCATATTTGTATAGACCTATCGACACTCAGTGGCTGATGTATGGTAGTATTATAATCATATTTGTATAGACCTATCGACACTCAGTGGCTGATGTATGGTATTATAATCATATTTGTATAGACCTATCGACACTCAGTGGCTGATGTATGGTAGTATTATAATCATATTTGTATAGACCTATCGACACTCAGTGGCTGATGTATGGTAGTATTATAATCATATTTGTATAGACCTATCGACACTCAGTGGCTGATGTATGGTAGTATTATAATCATATTTGTATAGACCAATCGACACTCAGTGGCTGATGTATGGTAGTATTATAATCATATTTGTATAGACCTATCGACAATCAGTGGCTGATGTATGGTAGTATTATAATCATATTTGTATAGACCAATCGACACTCAGTGGCTGATGTATGGTATTATAATCATATTTGTATAGACCTATCGACACTCAGTGGCTGATGTATGGTAGTATTATAATCATATTTGTATAGACCTATCGACACCCAGTGGCTGATGTATGGTAGTATTATAATCATATTTGTATAGACCAATCGACACTCAGTGGCTGATGTATGGTATTATAATCATATTTGTATAGATCAGCCGACACTCAGTGGCTGATGTATGGTAGTATTATAATCATATTTGTATAGACCAATCGACACTCAGTGGCTGATGTATGGTAGTATTATAATCATATTTGTATAGACCAATCGACACTCAGTGGCTGATGTATGGTAGTATTATAATCATATTTGTATAGACCAATCGACACTCAGTGGCTGATGTATGGTATTATAATCATATTTGTATAGATCAGCCGACACTCAGTGGCTGATGTATGGTAGTATTATAATCATATTTGTATAGACCAATCGACACTCAGTGGCTGATGTATGGGAGTATTATAATCATATTTGTATAGACCAATCGACACTCAGTGGCTGATGTATGGTATTATAATCATATTTGTATAGATCAGCCGACACTCAGTGGCTGATGTATGGTAGTATTATAATCATATTTGTATAGACCAATCGACACTCAGTGGCTGATTGTATGGTAGTATTATAATCATATTTGTATAGACCAATCGACACTCAGTGGGTTGATGTATGGTATTATAATCATATTTGTATAGATCAGCCGACACTCAGTGCTGATGTATGGTAGTATTATAATCATATTTGTATAGACCAATCGACACTCAGTGGCTGATGTATGGTAGTATTATAATCATATTTGTATAGACCAATCGACACTCAGTGGCTGATGTATGGTATTATAATCATATTTGTATAGATCAGCCGACACTCAGTGGCTGATGTATGGTAGTATTATAATCATATTTGTATAGACCAATCGACACTCAGTGGCTGATGTATGGTATTATAATCATATTTGTATAGATCAGCCGACACTCAGTGGCTGATGTATGGTAGTATTATAATCATATTTGTATAGATCAGTCGACACTCAGTGGCTGATGAATGGTATTATAATCATATTTGTATAGATCAGTCGACACTCAGTGGCTGCTGTATGGTATTATAATCATATTTGTATAGATCAGTCGACACTCAGTGGCTGATGTATGGTATTATAATCATATTTGTATAGACCAATCGACACTCAGTGGCTTATGTATGGTATTATAATCATATTTGTATAGATCAGCCGACACTCAGTGGCTGATGTATGGTAGTATTATAATCATATTTGTATAGATCAGTCGACACTCAGTGGCTGATGTATGGGAGTATTATAATCATATTTGTATAGATCAGTCGACACTCAGTGGCTGATGTATGGTATTATAATCATATTTGTATAGACCAATCGACACTCAGTGGCTGATGTATGGTATTATAATCATATTTGTATAGATCAGCCGACACTCAGTGGCTGATGTATGGTAGTATTATAATCATATTTGTATAGATCATTCGACACTCAGTGGCTGATGTATGGTAGTCATTCATTGGCACCTTGCCGTCTTGACAGACGATAGTTTGTGCTTTAAAAAGGCATAATAACTTTTAACTATGGCGGTAGCGAGTGTGACTGATAAGGCCAATTTGCGCTGTAAATGTCCGTTCACAGTGGGTGCATGTGAACACGTGGTCATTTCCACCATCATGCACCATCTTACGTCTCAAACGCTTGGTGTGTGACTTTTCTGCAATAATTTTCTCCTTTGACTTTATTCCATTTCTGATATTTGCCCTCCATGCAACACGTTCAGCGGCGACTTACTCCCAATGTGCATTATCAATGCCTGTATCAATCATGTCCCGCTTACACACATCTTTGTATCGTAGTAGAGGCCGACCCTGAGATCTCTTACCCATCTGTAATTCACCAAAAAAGATATCCTTTGGTATTCTACCATCATCCATCCTCCTAAGATGTCCTATCCATCTAAGTCTACGAAGACTGAGCATGGAATAAACTGTCACACAACCTGATCTTTCCAATACTTCAGTATTTGTGATTTTGTCTTGCCACTTAATACCAAGAATTCTTCGCAGACACCGCATATGAAAGCTGTTTAAGTTGTTCTCTTGGTGTGAGTAAGTTGTCCAGGTTTCACTGCCATAGAGAAGAGTACTAAGGACACAGGCTTGATAGACAAGGACTTTTGTTTTGGCAGTAAGCTTCCTGTTCTCCCAGACTCTTTTTCTTAACCTGTTCATTGTTGTTGCTGCCTTACCAATCCGGATGTTGATTTCCTGATCTAGGGATAATTTGCTATTTACCACTGATCCTAGATATGTAAAATGGTCTACTATCTCTAGTTCGGCGTCATCAATAAAGATTGATGGTACCCCATGTGCACCTTGTGACATAATCTGTGTCTTCTTTTTGCTAATTGTTAAACCAAATTCAGAACAAGCATTGGAGAATGCAGATAGTAGACATTGCAATTCTTCCTCAGAGTGGGTCGTAACTGCAGCATCATCTGCAAAAAGCAACTCTCTGATCAGTACCCTCCTAATTTTGGTCTTAGCCTTCAATCTCTGAGCATTGTAGAGGCCGCCATCTGAGCGTGAGTGAATGTATATACCACCATCCTGATCATGAAATGCATATTTCAGTAGAAGTGAAAAGTATATTCCAAAGAGGGTGGGAGCTAGTACACAACCTTGCTTAACTCCACTCTTGATTTCAAATTCTTCAGAAGTTGCACCATCAAACTTGATTATACCCTTCATGCCTGTGTGGAACGATTCCACAATGGACAGAAGAGTTGGTGGGCAGCCAATCTTCTTTAGTGCCTTGAACAGACCCTCACGACTGACTAAATCAAATGCCTTTGTGAGGTCGATGAAGGCAATAAACAGTGGTTGATTCTGTTCACGGCATTTTTCTTGCATTTGTCGCAATGAGAATATCATATCAGTGGTAGACCGGTTCTGTCGAAAGCCACACTGTGATTCGGGGTAGACTTGATCTCCTAGGACTTGAAGTCTGCGCAGAACAATTCTGGCAAATACTTTTCCAACAATACACAGAAGTGAGATACCCCTATAGTTGTTGCAGTCGCTCCGATCGCCCTTGTTCTTGTACAGTGTTATGATGCTTGAATCTTTGAAATCCTGTGGGACTTGTCCTTCACGCCAGCATAGCTCTATTAGCTGGTGGATCTGTATAGTGAGTGTGTCTTGCCCACTCCTGATAACCTCTATTGGAATCCCATCCTTACCTGGAGCCTTGCCAGATGCAAGTTCATTTATAGCACACTTAACTTCTGTTATGGTGGGAAGTGTGTCCAGGTGGTCAAGAGTTGGTAGAGCCTCTATGGCGTTGAGGGCATCATCCGCTAGTTTGGTCTCACTTGAGTAAAGCTCCAAATAGTGCTCTACCCATCTGTCCATCTGCTGTTTCTTATCAGTGATGATTTCTCCAGTCAAGGTTTTCAATGGTGCACTTCTTTTGATCACTGGACCGCAGGCTTTCTTTATTCCTTCATACATGCTTCTTATGTCTCCCTTATCACTTGCGATTTGAATGGACTCACATAACTTGATCCAATAATCATTTGCACACTGCCTGGCAGCCTTTTGCACATCCTTCCTAGCTTGCCTAAGCTCACTCAGAGTGTTACGCGTTGGTCTTTCCTTGTTTCTTAAGAGAGCTTTCTTCTTCTTATCAATCAAGGGCTGCAGAGTCTCGCTGTTGGCTGCAAACCAGTCCTGCCTCTTATGATCCACAGTGCCGTAAACCCTTACGGCAGTTTTATAAAGAGTTTCCTTAATTTGACCCCACTTTTCATTTACTGTACAATTTCTCTGGTGTATCAGTGAAAGCGTCTTCAAGTTGCTGTTGAAACTGAAAGCACTTTTCAGGATCATGAGTGTTAATAATATTAATCCTGAGGCTAGATTTGTGTTTAGCTGTGTAGATTCTCTTTGGTCTCAGTCTAACCCTTGCAACAACCAAAGAATGATCCGTATCACAGTCAGCATTGTGGTAACTACGAGTCAATGATATATGGTTCAGATGTCTCCGTGTGATGATGAAGTCCAGCTGGTGCCAATGGCCGGATCTTGGATGTTTCCATGTGACCTTATGCATCTCTTTTGTTTTAAAAAAGGAGTTTGTAATACATAGGTCATTACTGGTGCAATGCTCCAGCAGCCTTTGCCCATTTTCATTCATGCGACCGATGTTGTATTTTCCAAGGCACACTGGCCATGAACTCGAGTCCTTGCCCACACGAGCATTGAAATCACCGAGCATATAAATGTAGTCAGATTTTGGAACTGCCTTGATCACGGAGTCTAACTCCTCATAGAACGAATCCTTCACATCATCAGAGGAATCGAGTGTCGGTGCATATGCAGTAATAATGGTGGCAAACCCACAAGAGGTTGCCAAGCGCAGGGATAATAGTCTTTCATTTCCTCCTGCTGGAATTTCAAACATTCCCAGTAGCGAATTCTTCACTGCAAAGCCCACACCGTGTTGCCTTTTTTCTGCCTGCCCTCTACCCTTCCAGAAAAAGGTGTAGTGGTTTTCCCTGAGTGACCCTTCCTCAGCGAGGCGAGTCTCCTGCAGGCCAGCAATATCAATGTTTAGACGATTGAGTTCGGCATCAATCACAGCCGTTTTTCTCACATCGTCAATATTGGTCAAGTCAGTGGAAAATCCTGGACACATGGTTCTCACGTTCCAGGTTGCAAGCCGTAGCTTGAGGTTTCTATTTTTATTTTTGTTTGTACCTGGTGCATTGGTTTTACAGCCTTGCGATTCAGATTTTGTCCTAGCCCCAAGCACCCATTGAAGCAGGCAGGCTGTGGCGGATCAGCACCCAATTGGCTGGGGGCTGCCCAGCTTGAGGCGGGCGGTAGCTGATCAGTGACACCTATAGGTGTCTCCCACCGTCAGAGGCAACGCGTGGCGCCCCATGTCTACGCCAACTGACAAGGACTTATAACCCGTAACAGTTGCCTCTCGCTTTGATTCCGAGACCAGTTAAGACCAGGGATGGAGTTATTGCCTCTCCATAGCACAAAGCCTGGGCTAAATATAGAGATCATGTGTTGCCCATGCAGCATGATCCCTCTCTCGGCCTGCCTAGTTTACTCCAGAGGAAAGGTAACACCCCTACATCTGGAACAAGACAAGCTGCAGAAGCTGCCGGATCAGCAAAGCAATGCTCTAACTGTCCGCCTGTCGGAGCTTCGATCCTAGACCACTCGCCAACCAAGGCTTAGGGCCTGGTCTGCCCTGCCATGACATTTTGTCTTTAGCTTGCATTTCCTCGCACCAGGGTAAGGCTTGTACCCTCCCAATTGCGCTCTTCCGCCCGAAGCCGTTGGCACAATGTGGGGTGTCGGGTTTGGTAAGCGCCGCCCAACGTTCAGCGCTAACAGAAACCAGGTAGTACCGTCTACTGTTATACGGTAGCTCAGTCATATCTGACTAAGACCTGACACCAAGTGTCAGTGTATGGTAGTATTATAATCATATTTGTATAGATCAGTCGACACTCAGTGGCTGATGTAGTCCGTATCACACCGACCAGTTTCACTTCTCTAGACATTTTCAGGCACGCGTTTTAGATTGGATCGACTTGTCCATTTTTAAAATCAGTTCCCATGCGGATTCGATCCCATAACTACCTAGCCGGTGGCGGTCTTCTAGCCACTCCGTTTCCGCCGCTCATTATAGTTAATGCTAATGTATATATATATATATATTTCATGTTTAATTGTTTCGGGTTAAATAAACAGTGGTTGCATGGAGAACTGTGTGAGAATGATGCAGTAATGTTACATTTGATATATTTAAGACAAGGCTATTGTGTTTCTCCAACGCACGAATGTATTCTTGTAGTGCCTGGATGCACAGACGAATAAGTATTCAGTCTTTCCTTCCTGTCGCGAACGACGAGAGCTGCCGTCATACACTTTTCCGACAGCGATTATGACATTGTCAGCGTACCCTCTTAACCACTGCAACAAAGCAACGATTATACTCCTGGCTTATGGCAGAGATACGTCTCTAAAGCCTGTTGTGGGGGTGCAATAAGTCTAGAAGGATCTTTTATACGTCTCTAAAGCCTGTTGTGGGGGTGCAATAAGTCTAGAAGGATCTTTTATACGTCTCTAAAGCCTGTTGTGGGGGTGCAATAAGTCTAGAAGGATCTTTTATACGTCTCTAAAGCTTGTTGTGGGGGTGCAATAAGTCTAGAAGGATCTTATATACGTCTCTAAAGCCTGTTGTGGGGGTGCAATAAGTCTAGAAGGATCTTTTATACGTCTCTAAAGCCTGTTGTGGGGGTGCAATAAGTCTAGAAGGATCTTTTATACGTCTCTAAAGCTTGTTGTGGGGGTGCAATAAGTCTAGAAGGATCTTTTATACGTCTCTAAAGCCTGTTGTGGGGGTGCAATAAGTCTAGAAGGATCTTTTATACGTCTCTAAAGCCTGTTGTTGGGGTGCAATAAGTCTAGAAGGATCTTTTATACGTCTCTACAGCCTGTTGTGGGGGTGCAATAAGTCTAGAAGGACCTTTTATACGTCTCTAAAGCCTGTTGTGGGGGTGCAATAAGTCTAGAAGGACCTTTTATACGTCTCTAAAGCCTGTTGTGGGGGTGCATAAGTCTAGAAGGACCTTTTATACGTCTCTAAAGCCTGTTGTGGGGGTGCAATAAGTCTAGAAGGACCTTTTATACGTCTCTAAAGCCTGTTGTGGGGGTGCAATAAGTCTAGAAGGACCTTTTATACGTTTCTAAAGCCTGTTGTGGGGGTGCAATAAGTCTAGAAGGATCTTTTATACGTCTCTAAAGCCTGTTGTGGGGGTGCAATACGTCTAGAAGGACCTTTTATACGTTTCTAAAGCCTGTTGTGGGGGTGCAATAAGTCTAGAAGGACCTTTTATACGTCTCTAAAGCCTGTTGTGGGGGTGCAATAAGTCTAGAAGGATCTTTTATACGTCTCTAAAGCCTGTTGTGGGGGTGCAATAAGTCTAGAAGGACCTTTTATACTTTTCTAAAGCCTGTTGTGGGGGTGCAATAAGTCTAGAAGGATCTTTTATACGTTTCTACAGCCTGTTGTGGGGGTGCAATAAGTCTAGAAGGATCTTTTATACGTCTCTAAAGCCTGTTGTAGGGGTGCAATAAGTCTAGAAGGACCTTTTATACGTTTCTAAAGCCTGTTGTGGGGGTGCAATAAGTCTAGAAGGATCTTTTATACGTCTCTAAAGCCTGTTGTGGGGGTGCAATAAGTCTAGAAGGACCTTTTATACGTTTCTAAAGCCTGTTGTGGGGGTGCAATAAGTCTAGAAGGACCTTTTATACGTCTCTAAAGCATGTTGTGGGGGTGCAATAAGTCTAGAAGGACCTTTTATACGTTTCTAAAGCCTGTTGTGGGGGTGCAATAAGTCTAGAAGGATCTTTTATACGTCTCTAAAGCCTGTTGTGGGGGTGCAATAAGTCTAGACGGACCTTTCATACGTTTCTAAAGCCTGTTGTGGGGGTGCAATAAGTCTAGAAGGACCTTTTATACGTTTCTAAAGCCTGTTGTGGGGGTGCAATAAGTCTAGAAGGATCTTTTATACGTCTCTAAAGCCTATTGTGGGGGTGCAATAAGTCTAGAAGGACCTTTTATACGTTTCTAAAGCCTGTTGTGGGGGTGCAATAAGTCTAGAAGGACCTTTTATACGTTTCTAAAGCCTGTTGTGGGGGTGCAATAAGTCTAGAAGGATCTTTTATACGTCTCTAAAGCCTGTTGTGGGGGTGCAATAAGTCTAGAAGGACCTTTTATACGTTTCTAAAGCCTGTTGTGGGGGTGCAATAAGTCTAGAAGGACCTTTTATACGTTTCTAAAGCCTGTTGTGGGGGTGCAATAAGTCTAGAAGGATCTTTTATACGTCTCTAAAGCCTGTTGTGGGGGTTCAATAAGTCTAGAAGGATCTTTTATACGTTTCTAAAGACTGTTGTGGGGGTTCAATAAGTCTAGAATGATCTTTCACCAGATTGTTTGTTTCACTCGCCTTGAATTCGAGTGTAGTCTATTCAAGTGCTACTACTTCTGGTGCACTGAACTGATATTTTCCCTATTACATACCGGAGTCCTTCGCCACTTCGAATTCTGACGTACTTGTAACACTAGTCAACAACCAAAATATACCGGATAAGAAAATATCTTATCTTAACTAATTTTGGTGTGCTGAAAATTACAATGACATTAAACATGTTGATTGGCTCTAGTTTTCAAAATATATGCCACCATTTTATTTAATTGCGGTCAATTTTATATATATTCGACACAGCTATTACCGTGACTCAAAAGTGGTCGCTCTTTTGCTTAGACTACAGGGTGGATACACTAAGTACTGTTCTTTACCTGTGAGTCGGACAACTGTGCACGAATTAACCATTACATCTGAAGACACTGGTCAATCAGGCAGTCATTGTATCCTGGCAGTAAGAACATTGAGAACCCAGCACTTGTCGTCACCAGCATGATTGTGTTACCACCCTTGCACATAAACCCGGGTCTCATTAAAATGTTGTCAAGGCAATGGAGAAAACAGCAAAGGCTTTAAAATGCCTCATGAGAAAATTTCCAAGACTTACCTTAGCTAAAATAAGAGAGGGAGTATTTGTTGGTCGGCAAATTTGAAAGCTTGTGTATTATGACGAGTTTCATTGCGTGTTGCAAGGGAAGGAGAAAGTAGCATGGCTAGAATTTAAGTCAGTGTTGGACAATTTTCTTGGAGACAACACATCTTATAATTACATTGAAAGTGAGAGCATCTTCATCTGAAGTATAAGAGTCTTGTCTGCAACATACCTTTAAAAATGCATTTTCTGGATCTCATCTGAATTTCTTAACGTCAAACTATGGAGCTGTCAGTGATGAACATGGTGAACGATTTCACTAAGACATTGCTGCTACGGAGACAAGGTATCAAGGCAATTGGAGCCCTTCAGTGCTTGCTGCTTACTGTTGGACTGTGACAAGAGACATCTCATCGATTGACTACAAGAAGCAAGCAAAGATAGCTCGAACTGCGACTGAATAATGACGGAATGGGTTCATATGTGCTTTCTAATATATGTTGTTATTTCCTCTATCACTTTATGTTGAACTATCAATTAATTGAGTATGTAACGACAATTTGTGTAATGCTAAGTAGAAAAACTAACTGTTCATCCTATAGAATTAAACAAGCATACATTATTTCTATTACTGTAATGTAAATTCATCATTTAAAAAACCGAGCCAATTGATGAATTTAATTATGATATTTGAAATCAGCATGTTAAAATCAATAAGAAATTGTGTATTTAAATTCTGATAAATTAACTTTTGAAAATGTGTTGACTAGTGTAATTTACGTTCCCAAGTCAAGGACTAGAAGTCAACATTTTAAACCAACTGACCCGTGTAGTGGTTGAACCCGTTACCTCCGCATCAGCACACCGGAAATTTAAGAGCGAGCGCTCTTACTTTTTCGCCCATGCGGACCTCTACCGAACATATAACTGGGACCTAAGTAACAAACCACGTATATGTAAACCCAGAGGACAGGTACACGACAGCAACCAACTCCTTCTTGTGCTGTCTTTGCTGTCTTAGAGCAATCTCAGATGCTCAGAACTATCGTCGTCGTCAATTATTTTAGCAATGAGGTTGTTTCTGAAGCTTCCTGACCTAGCCATTTCTTAGTTGTCTGTCTTGATCTGTTCTCTTTAATTCAACAATGGCGACTTCATTGCACTGGATTTTATTCCTTGTGGTTTGTTCTCTTTGCGCTGTGCGACCCGCCTATAGCGTTGGAGGAACTCCGTGGCTACAGTGACGACCCCTAGGAGTCAAGGAGAAAATTGCACTACTGACCCCAATGACAGAGTCCGAAACCTACGACCTTAGGAGCGCGAGACAGGAGTCTGAACCACTCTGCCACGGAGGCATTTCCTGTTACCACCCTTTAGCTTTACTCCTTTATTTTGCCCTATAGTACTTGGGTGGGTATTTTTTCAGTCCTGGAATTTGACCAAACCATGAGAGCTTTGGCTTATTCAATTATTGTAAGATGTATTCTTAATCTCTTTTATTTTCTAGACCTTCGTCATTAGCCAATTTTTTAATGCAGCTGTTTCGTGAATTGTTTCGATAACATCACATCTCGAATGCCTGACTGCATTTCTAATAATGTTTATCGATTGTCCATAATTCAGAATCGTATAATTCAACTGGCCAGGTAAAGAGAAATCTTTTCCTTGAATCACATTGTATATTTCTATTGTATATACCCAGGGGTAGAGGGAAGACGCAGACATTGTAAGACACTGTAGAGAAAGGAAATATATATATATATATATATATATATATATATATATATATATATATATATATATATATATTACAAGACACGTAACAGATATTACGTGACCTCCCCCAGGATTCGAACCCGCCGCCTCCTCATCAAGACAGTGCCTCGCAGAAAGAACATGTGTGGCCACCTGACCTTTCAGTTTAAATTGTCTAGTGACATATAATTTCGCAATTTCTACGAATGATAATCAGTCAATGAAAAGAGAATTGGTGAAAGAAATAAAAAAGAGGCAAGTGAAATATTTCGGCCACGTTAAAAGACATAACGCTCTTATAAAAATAATACTGGAGGGTAAGGTTGAAGGTAAGCAAGCAAGAGGTAGACAACGATACAAGTGAGAAAACAAAATCAAGAGATGGACGAACATCAGTCTGACAGAATGTACAGTAAGGGCGAGAGACAGACGGTGTAGGGGATCCATTGCAGCCAACCTTTATTGTGGAGACGGCACCTGATTGATTGATTGAATCAATCGTCATCGCCATCATCATGTGCCCTGCCAACCGGAGCAGGCGTTTGTGTCTCTTCACAGATCTCTGTCCTTGGTGTTCTGGATAAATTATGTCGATAATATTTCTTCATCCCACCGTCTTATTCCATCCAGCACCGTGTTATCTCGATCTGCCTTTGCCTCTTCTCCAGCTGATTTTT
>JACEFZ010023854.1:0-19873 GCA_014155875.1 Cepaea nemoralis
AGATTACCCTTATTGTACCAGAAAACGAACAAACCCCAAATTTTTAAATCTCAAATCCCGAGCAACCAAATAAATCAATGAATGAATCACCAAAAAACAAGAAGTAAATCACGATTACAAGTAACAAAATGATTAATGCTTTAGAAGAATATGGAATAGATCAAGTCACCAGATGCTGAACACAATATATGATACTGGAGATATATCTTCTGAATTATGTCACCAGATGCTGAACACAATATATGATACCGGAGATATACCTTCTGAATTATGTCACCAGATGCTGAACACAATATATGATACTGGAGATATACCTTCTGAATTATGTCACCAGATGCTGAACACAATATATGATACTGGAGATATACCTTCTGAATTATGTCACCAGATGCTGAACACAATATTTGATACTGGAGATATAGCTTCTGAATTATGTCACCAGATGCTGAACACAATATATGATACTGGAGATATATCTTCTGAATTATGTCAGCAGATGCTGAACACAATATATGATACTGGAGATATATCTTCTGAATTATGTCACCAGATGCTGAACACAATATATGATACTGGAGATATACCTTCTGAATTATGTCACCAGATGCTGAACACAATATATGATACTGGAGATATACCTTCTGAATTATGTCACCAGATGCTGAACACAATATATGATACTGGAGATACACCTTCTGAATGATGTCACCAGATGCTGAACACAATATATGATACCGGAGATATACCTTCTGAATTATGTCACCAGATGCTGAACACAATATATGATACTGGAGATATACCTTCTGAATTATGTCACCAGATGCTGAACACAATATATGATACTGGAGATATACCTTCTGAATTATGTCACCAGATGCTGAACACAATATATGATACTGGAGATATACCTTCTGAATTATGTCACCAGATGCTGAACACAATATATGATACTGGAGATATAGCTTCTGAATTATGTCACCAGATGCTGAACACAATATATGATACTGGAGATATATCTTCTGAATTATGTCACCAGATGCTGAACACAATATATGATACTGGAGATATATCTTCTGAATTATATCACCAGATGCTGAACACAATATATGATACTGGAGATATACCTTCTGAATTATGTCACCAGATGCTGAACACAATATATGATACTGGAGATATACCTTCTGAATTATGTCACCAGATGCTGAACACAATGTATGATACCGGAGATATATCTTCTGAATGATGTCACCAGATGCTGAACACAATGTATGATACTGGAGATATAGCTTCTGAATTATGTCACCAGATGCTGAACACAATATATGATACTGGAGATATACCTTCTGTATTATGTCACCAGATGCTGAACACAATATATGATACTGGAGATATACCTTCTGAATTATGTCACCAGATGCTGAACACAATATATGATACTGGAGATATACCTTCTGAATTATGTCACCAGATGCTGAACACAATATATGATACTGGAGATATACCTTCTGAATTATGTCACCAGATGCTGAACACAATATATGATACCGGAGATATACCTTCTGAATTATGTCACCAGATGCTGAACACAATATATGATACTGGAGATATACCTTCTGAATTATGTCACCAGATGCTGAACACAATATATGATACTGGAGATATATCTTCTGTATTATGTCAACAGATGCTGAACACAATATATGATACCGGAGATATATCTTCTGAATGATGTCACCAGATGCTGAACACAATGTATGATACTGGAGATATATCTTCTGAATGATGTCACCAGATGCTGAACACAATATATGATACCGGAGATATATCTTCTGAATTATGTCACCAGATGCTGAACACAATGTATGATACTGGAGATATAGCTTCTGAATTATGTCACCAGATGCTGAACACAATATATGATACTGGAGATATATCTTCTGAATTATGTCACCAGATGCTGAACACAATATATGATACTGGAGATATATCTTCTGAATGATGTCACCAGATGCTGAACACAATATATGATACTGGAGATATACCTTCTGAATTATGTCACCAGATGCTGAACACAATGTATGATACTGGAGATATAGCTTCTGAATTATGTCACCAGATGCTGAACACAATATATGATACTGGAGATATATCTTCTGAATTATGTCACCAGATGCTGAACACAATATATGATACTGGAGATATATCTTCTGAATGATGTCACCAGATGCTGAACACAATATATGATACCGGAGATATATCTTCTGAATTATGTCACCAGATGCTGAACACAATGTATGATACTGGAGATATTGCTTCTGAATTATGTCACCAGATGCTGAACACAATATATGATACTGGAGATATATCTTCTGAATTATGTCACCAGATGCTGAACACAATATATGATACCGGAGATATACCTTCTGAATTATGTAACCAGATACTGAACACAATATATGATACTGGAGATATATCTTCTGAATTATGTCACCAGATGCTGAACACAATATATGATACCGGAGATATACCTTCTGAATTATGTCACCAGATGCTGAACACAATATATGATACCGGAGATATACCTTCTGAATGATGTAATTCTGTATTTATTGCAAGCCCAAAGAAATCAGGAGCTTTGGAATGTTATCAGCATCGAACAATTAGTATAATGAGTCACATCACAAAGATTTTGCTACGAATTATCATGCAAAGAGTGAGGAAGAAAATACAATCTAAAATAGGAGAAGAACAATGTGGGTTTGTAGAAAGAAAGGGTACAGTAAATGCTGTGTATATGCTGCGATCAGTAATTGAACGTTCTATAGAAGTAAACAAAGATATACATCTTTGCTTTATTGACCACCCAAAGGCTTTCGATAGAGTATAACATGTTAACATGATGAAGATGCTTACAGATCTACAAACTGTTGGGAAAGACCTTAGACTTCTAAAAACACATATATTGGAAACAAAAAGCTGCCGTAAGGATTAATAATGAAGTGGGTCGATATCAGACTATTTAGAGAGGTGTGAGATGGGGATGTGTAATGTCTCTAGATCTTTTTTCACTATACAGTGAAAATATTTTCAGAATTGTAGAAGATATAAATGGAATCATCAATGGAGGATGAAACATCAATAACATTAGATATGCAGATGATGCAGTATTGATTGCAGACAATGAGCAGGATCTGCAACAATTAGTAGATGTGGTTGTTGCACACAATGAACAACTAGGGTTAGAATTAAATTTTAAGAAGACACAGATTATGGTTGTCACTAGGAAGAACAAAATACCACAATGTAATATACAAGTAAATGGGAATATTCTTCAACAAGTGAATCGGTACAATTATCTCAGAACAGTAATATATGATGGGAGATGCCTTGAAAAGATTAGAGCAAGAATCGCCATGGCGAAATTAGTCTTTAGTTAGATGAAAAACATACTGACCAATAAAAATATGTCAGTTCAAACAAGAAAAAGAGTGTTGAGGTGCTACATAGAGCCTGAACTTTTGCATGGATGTGAAGCTTAAACAATGAGCAGTCAAGCTGAAAAACATCTTATGGCTGTGGAAATTTGGTTTCTGAGGAAAATGCAATGAATACAATGGACAGACAGAAAAATCAATGACCAAGTACTACAAAAAATATAAAAAATTGTAAATTGATTAGAGAAATTAGACATAGACTGTCAACATTTTTTGGACATGTTATGAGAAGAAATAAACTGCAGAACTTGGTGAAAACTGGCAAGATCGAGGGGAAGATAACATGGGGAAGACTAAGAAGTAAATACCTGGATAGCTTGACCATGTGGCACAATTGAGACAAGAACACTGAGCTGATCCACGACTCTGGTGATTGAGTGAAATGGTGAGTCATGACCGCCCATGCTTACCGGCATGGCACATGATTCCAATTCCAATTTTTAAAAAAAAAATTCCAAATTTGGCCTCATTCAACCTGCCTCTTCAGCTGTGGTTATTGTTGGGGTCCGTGGTTTTTGTGGGTTCATTCACCCTAATTCTTGTCTTGTGCACTCTTACGAGTGAGTCCTATCTCGGACTGGTTATGCTGATTTGTCTATGATGTCAGCTGGGGGTTTGTGGCGACTGTCCTTTGAGCCCGTCTCCTGGTGGTTTCTTTTGTTAGTGGCAGTTTCTGGCTCTTCTGGTTGCAGTTCTTATAAGGACTTTTTATTTGGTCTTTTTGCTTCCTTTCTTGTGTATAGCCCGTGGTAGCTTTTCAATGTTTTCATTTTCTTCCTTGTGCCTTTATTCTCTTTTGAGTTTGAGTTTTTGTTGTCTTTCAATTTCTTCCTCTGTGGTCAGCCATGGGACGATCTCTCCTTCATCTATATAGTATGGCCATGGGTGTATGTCATCCGTGTTTAGGTCTGGGCATTCTGCGCGAGGTTCGGCAGCGGATCGCGTTGGTTTCTTATGGAAAGGTATGTGAGCCGGACGTTCAGAAAGCAATGGCAAACTACTGAATGTAAAACTTGCCAAGACATCAACAGCAGCTGAAAAATACTGGTTTTGACTGCAGTATCTTGTAAATAGGATATGGAAAAAAAAATTATAAGCTATAATAACCCACTGAGTTTAACAGAATATTGTGAAAATAAGAAAGATTGAAGAAAGCAAGACAGACTCCCCAGTTGTATATGGTTGCTGCTAAATATACAATAATTGCAGCATAAAAATAAACTAATTAAATGTAATCAGCTATTCTTTAATTTATAATAGAATATCATAATATATTACTAATATTAGTTATTATTATTTACAATATTATTAATAATTTTATTTATATATATATATAATAATTAATATATTACGGTAGTCACTACAGTAATAATTAGTAAATAGTTAGTTAATACTAATGTAATCTAATACTAATTAATAGTTAGTAACTAATTTTAATTGACTAAATACAATAGAATAGTATGAAATTAACTAAATGTTGATGATAATAATATTTAATTTAATAAAACAGGAATATTTTTAACCTTAGCACATATTATTATTAATAACAGTCAGTAACGTAACAGTTAAGACTTAACTTAAGTAAGTAACGTGCGTAAAGTAAGAGAAAAACAACAGAAACACAAACAACAGACAGACAACACTGTCAACAGTAACTTACACTACTTACTACTTACAGTAAAATGTTCCGTTTGTTCCGCAGACCGTATGTGAATCCCTCGAGAGGCCTTAAAATCGTCAACATCCTTTCCAAAGTGTGCCATTTTAATGAAATGTGTACATGATTTTAACACTGGTTTACGAAACACATTAGCCTCAACCGCTGTCAATGGCTAGTTAAATAAAACACGAATAATGCCAAAGACAACAAACACCATTGCAGTGGTTCCGCCCAACTTTACTGAAGTAGCTTCCCTTAGTTGACCCGACTGGTTTACATTACAGTACAGTGATTCTCAAGCTATTGATATCAGTGTGCCTACTGGGGGGAATACGATCGTCTTATAGTAGAGTCTATGCCGTGTGACGTTGGCGATCATGTTTGTCCGCACCCGCCTGTCTCGTGTATTGTCAATTGCTGGAAAAATCAATCATGATACTACATTTAAAATAATATGCAATTGTCATCTACTTCAATCTCTTTTGCACAGTGACATATCTTCTAGACAACTTCATTATACTGTCCGTCCAAGGTGCTCTCTTCATTTTCTATAAAGCAATATCTCCGCAGTGTCCACATAATTCCTCACTTGTTAGCTAAATGTTCACAAATATCAACTATTAATAGTGTTAATATGTGCATTTACCTTAGCTATATTAACCTATATGTGTTTCTTTGAATCACCCAACGAGTGTCTATTAATATATTACATATGGATATAGCACAAATATGCCTCATACGCTTTAAAGCGTGTAAAAAGGTGTGGGGTTATTAATTAAAGAGAAAGGGGATGACAACCTTAATTCTAACAGCCAACTGTATAAGAAACTTGAACAGGCTCAATAAGACTTTCTAGGGGTATAGACTAATTATAAAGTGCTGTTTCCTAACAGAGGTCAATAGAGTATTGGAAATTTACCGAACCTTCGAGAGTATAGGCCTACTGTAAAGCACTCATTCTTTGTAAATCGAGGTTTCGTGTGATTATCCAGCCCACACTCAACTCTATAATAATGTTGTCCCTTGACAAATATTATCAATGAGAATACACATGAAAAGACTCAAACACCAAATACCAAGTAAATAAACAACTCTAAAATACAACAAATAACATTCTATAGAGATAACCTGGGGAAAAGGGAAAGATTGTGCATGTTCAGGTAACATGGCAACACTAAAAAAGGACAATAACATTTCAATACAAGATATGTCAATAATATCTAATTAATTAATTAACTGTCCAGATATTGTCTTGAAGAAGTAAGAAAATTAACACGTTCCTATCTCCATTGTTTCAACTACACATATAATTGTCTTATGTTTCACTACATAGGAATGCTCTAGTGTTCATTGTTCAAAAGGAGTCACAAATGGGATTACTGGGTTCAGAATCATACGAGTGTTGGCACGGGGAAAACATGAAGTAATATTAAAAGGCCTAGTGGCGTTTATCAAGCTGGGGTTGATGTACGGACAATGGAGAGGCCAGTGATTAATAATGGTGAAGCTCTCTTCCCGCATTGGAATATGCATTCTCCTCCTCCTGCCTTGAGGTACTATGACTCTTCTGTTGTTAGTCATCATCATTTGTGAAAATACCCCATCTTTATCCAAAGACCTTTACAAAGACCCTTTTCAGCCCAATAAAGAAACCACTCTTCCCCGTAAACAATATGTGCCAAACACTACAGTCATACCCACAGAATAAAGTGCAAAAGAGAAGACAACAATCACCAAACAATGACAACAACAAAGAAGAGAGAGAGAGGAAGTGAAGTGATTATGACACAAGGGTGGGTCACCTAGACCTGGCCTTATCGGGCCCCATCATCTCAACGTCTATATCTTGACATGATATGTCTCTCTCACTCCTGCCTTATGGAGGTGAATCATTCTCATTCTTTCAAAGGCTCTAGCGCCGAGAATATATCGTGGACATGAGCAAAGGTAATGCTATTTCTCTGTCTTGGCAGTGCTTCTCTTTCCCTATAAAAGTATAGACAACCTCCCATCACATGTATACATATTTATATAAACTAACAGCCCAAACCGAAATCAAAAGTAACTACAGTCCCTAAACTCAAAGTATTCATCCAGCTAACCTTCCGAGGAGATGACGTAATGCAACGTCTGCGGGACCGGCTCACCACAGCAGTCGAGCGAACATTCTGTGCTGCAGCTCTAGTCATCAGGTACAGAAACACACCGATCCCAGTCCCAGCAGTAAAAGAACCTGTAGCTTTGTACGCCAAATCAAATTGTATTTACCAATTTACATGCAAATGCGAGGCCATCTACATAGGCAGAACTGAGCGACAGTTACATTGCAGAGTTTCGGAACATATTCCAAATTGGTTGGACAAGATACTACACACAGAAGATGGTAGCCTAGGCAGGCCGACACACCGGAAAAATCTGGCTTCTTCGGTCGGGAGACATGTGCTCGAGAGTGGCCACGTGGTTGAAAGAGACAGTGCCTTCCGTGTGTTGTTCAACACACAAAGTAGTCGATTGTTAAAGTTTGCTGAAGCTATACTAATCAACCTTTGTAAGCCGTCCTTGTGTAAGCAGAAAGACATGTTAGTCAGTTTAAAATTACCGTGGTAGACAATCGACATTACTGTGCGAACATGTGTATATTTCAGTTTGAAGGATTTATCTAATTAATTCACGTAAGTTGTGTGATTTCTGCAGTATGTACCTGACGAGATGCAACGAAATATGCCAGGCAATAAATCGTGCAATCTATTGTTTGTGTCTTCGTTATTCTAATATTTAATTCTCCCTACATGAATACACATATAAAGAAACATAGTCTCCTCTGAACACAGAGACCAGAAATTATAAGAGAACTCCAGAAAAGTGTCATCTATAAAATCTACAGGCGATATTATAGAACAGCCTCTCCGTGGAAACATAACCACATATGGAAAATCTAAATGACTAGAGGAAGTGAAGTTCATCTCTCATATATCGTATGAACAGAGCCAGAATAAAGTTCAGTCACTATCTCATTAAGTCGAAGAAATAATCACTTATTTCCTCCTAAGATAACTCAATAACTTCTTAAAGAAACTCTACTATAACTTCAGATGTACCAGTTCATAAGTTAACTATGGTTTTCAACTTACCAAAAGACATCATGAACTTTAACGAAAACACGACACCACAACAACAGCAGCCGACTGGCCAAAACGTCTGATTTCGTCAGTTCATCTCTCAACATACAACTTCTGCCCGCATCTGATGAGCTCACCTTATTATCATATATTATGTCAATGAAAGTTCTCCTGCCACTTCCAATGGTAGGCCACAGTTTTCTCCCGTGGTTGTTAGTGATATTCTTGGAATTGTGGAACAAGGTAGATAATTTGAAACAAAGGGAATGATTTTCCCAGTTGTGGCCCCTGTCTCTTGCCATGCGGTGATTCTTCATGACAAGGATCTTGACAAACATCCTCTGAGATGGGCTCATTCTGCCATCTCGCCTGTGATCAGACATCAGGTGCTCATCTATTCTTAGTTTGTTTACAATCCAGTCGTTGAAAATTTTGTACAAGGTGAAGATCAGACCAGTTGTGCTGTATGGCTCTGAAACCTGGAGTACAACGAAAGGAGACGAAGCCTTGTTACAAAACTTTGAGAACAAAATTTTAAGACGCATCTTTGGACCCATTAGGGATACACAAAGTGGAGAGTGGAAAAGAAGAAGTAACAAAGACATTTATGATCTGTTTAAGTCCCCGCTAATCACTGGTATCATGAAGGCTAATAGACTACAATGGCTGGGGCATATAGAAAGAATGGAAGATAATAGGGAAACAAAACTCGCTTACACTCAGGAAATAAATGACCGTAGACCCCGAGGTAGACCAAGAAGGCGGTGGAGAGATAATACATATACAGACCTACAAGCACTTGGAATCAACGACTGGCAAGAGAAGGTCCACCCGAGAGACGAATGGAGACGGATTGTATCTGCAGCAAAGAACCTCAATGGCTCGGAGCGCTGAAGAAGAGAAGAAGAAGAGGAAGAGAAGTGAATGTTGAAGTTAAAAATCACAGCTGTTTCTGTCTGGGGGACCATTTTACACTGAAGTATTTGCTTCTTTATATATTTGTTGTGTTTCTGGATTTATCAGGGCTGAACAAGAAATGTTACAAAGCTCCCCTCCAATACAATTCTTCCAACTGGAAAACTGGAACATCAGCCAACCGTTGACAATTTTATACAGGGTGAAGGGGAGAAGTGAATGTTAAAGTTAAAAATAACAGATGTTTCTGTCGGAGGTTCTGTCTTTGGGGACCTTTTAACACTGACGTATTTGTCTCTCTATATATCTTTGCAGTGTTTCTGGATTTATCATGGTTGAAGAAGAAATGTTACAAAGCTCCCGTCCAAGACGGTTCTTCCCGTCGGAAAATTGGAACATCAGCCAAATGTAACATTACGAAACCTTCCACCTCATTTTTGTTTCCTATTTCCTTTGGGTCTGTCACAGTATCTGGAATAGGATGACGACTGAGGAAGTCTGCTCCAACATTCAATTTTCTAGGTACGTATTCCATCTGAAATGAATATGGCTGCACAAGCAGAGACCATCGCATCAGTCTTGCATTCACATTCCTAGAAGCTGCCAGAAACATCATAGGTTCTTGGTCACACTGCAACGTAAAATGTTTCGCATACAAATAGACTTGAAATTTTTCCACAGCCCAAACAAATGCCAAACATTCCTTCTCTGTGGTTACTCTATAACTTCATAAAGAACGTTACTATAAATTCAGATGCACTAGTTCCTAAGTTAACTATGGTGTCCATTAGGAGATTAAACACAAACGCAACACCACAATAAAAACAGCCTAACTGGTCCCGCATCATATTCCGTCAGTTTATCTCTGGTGACTGCGCCTCAATATTGTTGTTTTTTTTTTTTTTGCAAACATCCCTGGGACTCCCTCTTCTTCTTCTTCTTCTTCAGCATTCCGAGCCATTGAGGTTCTTTGCTGCAAATACAATCTGTCTCCATTCGTCTCTCTGGTGGACCTTCTCTTGCCAGTCGTTGATTCCAAGTGCTTGTAGGTCTGTATGTATATTATCTCTCCACCGCCTTCTTGGTCTACCTCGGGGTCTACGGTCATTTATTTCCTGAGTGTAAGCGAGTTTTGTTTCCCTATTATCTTCCATTCTTTCTATATGCCCCAGCCATTGTAGTCTATTAGCCTTCATGATACCAGTGATTAGCGGGGACTTAAACAAATCATAAATGTCTTTGTTACTTCTTCTTTTCCACTCTCCACTTTGTGTATCCCTAATGGGTCCAAAGATGCGTCTTAAAATTTTGTTCTCAAAGGTTTGTAACAAGGCTTCGTCTCCTTTCGTTGTACTCCAGGTTTCAGAGCCATACAGCACAACTGGTCTGATCAGTGTTTTGTATATTGTGATTTTGGTGTTACAAGATAGCGCCTTTGATTTTAGTAGATGTTGTAGTGCATAGTATATCTTATTTCCAGAGTTGATTCTAGTTTGTATTTCTTCCCTTATGATGTTGGAGCAGTTGAAGATTGTACCCAGGTATTTGTATGTTTCCGTTCTTTTAATGGTCATATTATCTATTTGTATGTGGCCAGAGTTTTTAGCCATTCCGTCTCTTGAAATTACCATATATTCTGTCTTATCTTGGTTGATAACCAGCCCCATCTGTTGGGCTTTTTCCTTTAAGTGAGTCAATATTTCTAATGTCTTTTGTTCACTTTGCCCTATAATATCTATATCATCTGCATAACCAAGCAGCTTGGATGTTCCTCCAATATCACATTCCTCCTTTACCTTCCTTACAACTTTCTCTAGAGCCAGATTGAAGAGTAGCGGCGATAGTGCATCACCCTGTTTCAAGCCAGATGTTATTTGGAAGGGGTCTGATTTCCTGCCTTTATATGTTACTATATTATAAGTATCTTCCATGCATAGTTTGGTCATGTTAATTAACTTCCTTGGTATTCCAAATTCCTGCATAACATTCCATAGACTATTCCTATGGACACTATCATAAGCCTTTTTAAAATCCACAAAAATGTTATGGAGATCTCTTTTATATTCCCAATGTTTCTCGGCTATTTGTCGTAAGATAAATATCTGATCTATTGTTGATCTGTTTTGTCTAAAACCCGCCTGGTAGTCACCTAATATGTCTTCTGAATATGGTTTTAGTCTATTTAGTAATACTGCGGATAGTATCTTATAGCTTGTGGACAGTAGTGATATTCCTCTATAATTTCCACATTGGAACTTGTCTCCTTTCTTAAAGATAGGTATCAATAATGACTCTTTCCAGTCATGGGGTAATTCTTCTGTCCTCCAGATTTTTATTATTAGTTCGTATAGCTTTAGATGTAATGCATGGCCACCTGCCTTTATAAATTCAGCAGCAATTCCATCAGTCCCAGTTGCCTTATTGTTTTTAAGTCGTGTGATTACATATAGGATTTCTTCAAATGTAGGTTCTTCAATTTGTGGTTCGCATGTTAGAACCTCTTCCTGTGGGAAAATGTTACTTGGAGCTTCACAATTTAGTAATTCAATAAAATATTCTTTCCATGTGTTGCACATTTCTTCATTGGTATTTATCATATTCCCATTTTTGTCTTTTAAACCATATGTGTTTTGTTGGTGCCCTCGTTTCATTGACTTCAGTACTTTAAAAAACTTTCTGGATTCATTTTTCTGGTGATTAGTTTCCATATCTTTGATTATATTACTCATATATTCTCGCTTCTGCTGTCTGACTATTTTTGTAGCCTCTTTACATTCATTTCTATAATGCTCTTCCTTTTGGATGTTATTGATGTCATTTAACCATACATGTCTGGCATTCTTCTTCTTAGTGACTGCTTCTTCACATTTTTGATTGAACCATCTGTTCTTTCTATGCGTGGTTGACACACCGAGACATTCTTCTGCGGTAGATTGAAGTGTATTCTTGATGTTCAACCAAGTTTGGTCAACGCTTTCCTCCAAAGGGTTTTGAAAAGTTTCAAGTTTACATTTTATTTCATCTGTAAATTTCTCTTTGACTGTAATGTCTTGTAGTTTTTCTCTGTTATATGTTGGGTGTAATCTTTGTAATTTAGTATAGAAAGCTCTCTTAAGTTTTATTTTAAATTTTGCTCCAACGAGGAAATGGTCACTGTGGCACTCAGCTCCTCTATAACTTCTGACTTGCTGTATGTTTGATGCATTTCTGTTGTTAATTAAAATGTGATCTATTTGATTATAGGTTCTCTTGTCACATGATTTCCAAGTTTGTTTGTGTATATCCTTTCTTTGTAGTCTGGTACTGCTAATCTGCAGTCCTTTGGCTTCTGCCAGGTTGATGACTCTCCATCCATTATCATTTGAAGTTGTATGTAGGCTTTCCATACCGGCCACTTTTTTATTAGTTTGCTCTCTACCTATTTTTGCATTGAAGTCTCCCAGCACAATCAGGATGTCCTGTTTGGGGGTTTCTTCTATGACATCTTCCAGATCATTATAAAAGTCTTCTTTAATATCATCTTCTTTCTCTTCAGTAGGTGCATGTACATTAATCATCGTTATATTTTTCCATTTACCTTTTATTCGTAATTTACTAATCCTGTCATTAAAAGCTTTAAAGTTTAAAATGTTCCCCCATAACTCTTTTTTGATGACAAATCCTGTTCCTAATTCATGTTTATTTTGGGTGTTTCCTCCATATATTATAATCATTCCATTTTGCTCTAAAGTACCCTCTCCTGGCCACCTTATTTCTTGAATTGCTGTGATATCCATTTGATATTCAACCAGCTCCCGGGTTAGTTCTTCGGCCGCTCCAGCTCGATATAGTGTCCGTACATTCCATGTTCCAAATCTCAAAAGTCCTTTAACGTTCCAAGGTCGTTGTCCAGATAAGTCAGTCCGATATCGAGGCTCATGTATTTGTTTCGTAACAAAGAAAGGTTTTTACAAAGGTGGGGATGTTAACCCCACGCTTCAACCCCCAACCTGGAGGACCAGGGTGTTTCTCTTTGTCTGTTCTCTACCCTTTGACCTGTCCGGCTTGGGAGGCCCTGCTGGTAGCTACGCTACCGCCGGCATAGCTCTCAGGGTCATTGAGAAACTCAAGCTCCCCCACCACGACAAGGTGGAAACACCATCGGGGGAGCTGGGACTCCCTCATTATCATAAATTATGTTAAGCGGTATAATTTGAGTATAAACGCAGATCATAAAGCAGTAGTTGCCACAATAAGAACCATCAGAAGAAGAAAGCAAAAAGCAGGAAAATACATGCCATGTGAATCAGTAAACTTAAAATACCTTAAAGACGAGGCATTAAGGGAAAATTATGAGAAAGAACTAACTGAAATCTTTATAAAATTACCTATAGAAAGAAAAACAGTGGAAGAAGAATGGGAGATGTTCAAATCAAACATTTTAAATACTGCAAAAATAACATGTGGAACCACGAAAAACGCAAAACACGGATAAAGAAAATAACAGGTTGGTGGAACGCAGAGGTAACGAAAAAGAGGTGTATTGTTGCGCACGTAAAAAATCCCTTGGCAGTTGGAAATCGAAAAAGAGTAGCCTAACAGCGCTGCCCGGGCAAAATTTCGAGTTAAAAATCTACCCAAGTATTTCAGGATCCTCGCCGATGCAACGGAGTTCGTGCATTAAGCTGAGTTTCTCCAAACTCAGGTTTGAGTTAGGAGGAAAACGGAGCACTTATGGGTTAAACCGTGTGCCGTGATGTTGATCCAACGACTAAAACTAAACTAAACTAAACTAGAGGTAAAGAAAGCGGTAAAAGACAAAAAGGAAAAATATAAAAAGTGACTGAAGAACAAACAGGAATGTGATTACACAGAATAGAGAATAGCGAGAAGACATGTGAATAAAATAGTAAAGAGAGAAAACAAAAAGACAGGGACGAGTATGGAGAAACCTTAAATAAAAACTACAAGGAGGCAACTAGAAACTTCTACAAAAAGATAAGTACAATGTGAACCAGAGGAGATCCCTTGGACCCAACTGAAATAATTAACGGCAAAAATGAAGAACCAATAAGTTTCAACAACAAAAAAAATACACCCTAATAAGATGGAAGAACTTCTCAACATCCCATCAGATGTCACAAGACTTCAAGAAACCTACACAGATGTCACCGAAAAATTAGAATCAGACATACTAAAAGAAGAAATTATAGAAGCCATCAGATTAGCCCCATTGAACAAATCACCAGGACAAGATGAAATACCAAATGAACTAATTAAAGCAGCAAGAGAAGTATGAACAGCATGGCTACTTAGACTATTCAACCCTGTTTGGGTAGAACAACAGACACCACAAGACTGGGGAAATGCCATAATTATCCCAATTTGGAAAATAAAGGCAGCAAAAGAGATTGCACACAATGCGGAGGCATTTTACTGTTGAGTCATACTGGGAAAATATATTGCAAAATTCTTGAGAAAAGACTACAAACTACTATAGAACCCCAGCTAAGTGAAACACAACTTGGATTTAGGAAAAACAAAGGATGCACAGATGTCATTATTGCTCTTAGACAACTTATGGAAAAATAAATCGAATTCAATGAAACACTCTACTTAGCCATTGTCGATCAAGGAAAGGCATTTGATAGAGTAGATAGAAACAATCTGTGGGAAATCCTTAAACAATATGGTGTGAGTACACATCTAACAAACCTATGTAGAAGCTTATACAACAACAGTGAATGCATAGTGAGAGCAACTGGAAGGACACTCAGAACCCTTCACCATAAGATCTGGAGTACGACAAGGTTGTGTCCTGTCCCCTCTCTTGTTCATAACATATATAGACAACATATGTAAAGAAACCAGCCAAACAGAGACCAGCAAGAATACCGCATGACAAGAACACAGAAGAAGAACCATCTGCATATCTAACCATTAGAGAACTCCTGTTTGTGGACGACCAAGCACTAATAGCAAAATCAGAAGCTGAATTACAAGACCACATGAATAGTCTAAACGAAATGTGTAGGGAACATAACATGAAAATTAGCACAAGCAAAACAGAGGTAATGACTATAACTAAAGAAGAAAAAACAACAACAGTTCACCTAAACGAACATCCCTTGAAACAAGTAAAGAGTTTCAAGTACCTAGGAAGTATAATATCATCAAATGGCAGATCAGAAGACGAGATCGAAAATAGATGCAATAAGACAAACCAACTCATTGGACAAATGGCACCAATACTAAAGAACAAACATGTATCAATAACTACTAAGAAAGCACTTTACAACACAATCTTCCTACCAACTCTATGCTACCAATGCCAAACCTGGACAATGACAGAAAAAGAGAAAAGAAAAATCACAACAACAGAAATGAGATTCCTGAGAAGAATACTCAACGTATATAGAAGAGATAAGATCAGAAATGAAGAAATCAGGACTAAAGTGGGGGTTATAGCAGCACTAGATTTTATTAGAAAGCAGCAAGTCAACTGGTTTGGCCATGCAAGTAGGTTACGAGTCAACAGCATACCACAACAAGCAATGATGTACAGACCAGATGGAAACAGAGGAAGAGGCCGACCACGTAAACATTGGACGGAGGGAATAGCTAGAGTCCATGGGAATATCGATATATGAAGCCCATAATCGGGCAATCTCACGAATGTTTATACTTCACCTCGACACCGCACGGTACAAGAGGAACAATGATGAGATGATATGTTAAGAGGTAGTACCTTTGCCGCCCATTGAAAAATCTTTAGTGTGGGTGGGGGTGTGTTGGCATGTCTGAAATTGGGGGTAGAGGCGGGCGGGGTGGGGTAATGTTGTATTCGCCAGCCCAATCCTTGGTGTAGGCGTTAAATTCTTCGTGGCAGTGTAGATGGTGTCTCTTTGAAGTCGCTGTTTCCAATTTCCCAAAGTCCAGATGGTTCAGGTCTTATATAAACAAAGGGGAATGTGAAACAGCAGGAGAATAATTTTCCAGGTTGTCGCCCCTGTTCTGGCCGATGATCAAACGCCAGGTGTTCATCTATTCTTAGCTTGTTTACAACTTCAGTCGTTGACAATTTTCCACAAGAGAAAGGGGCAAAGTGGAGAAGTGTTAATTCTAGAAAACATGGGCACGTTTACTTCAATCTCCCCCTAATATAGAGACAGTTTTGATCCATCTTTCTGATTTTTCAGTATGTTTCTGGCTGAACAAATATCTTGGCGCTACCAACAATGATGGATAGGCATAAGATCCTTCAGGCCAAGTGGTGCCTGAAAGTTGCTGCAGATAGAGATCACCCCCTGCATGAAGCCATGGATATGGTCAAGGATCGTAGACTAAGACGAGGCAGGTTCTAGATGGCACAGGCAGAATGTCAAGTGTGTGATCTAGAAACCATCAATAGTGAAAAAGAGTGGGTTGAAGTTCCGAAAGACATGACGGACTGGCACAATGTAATAGTAACACTGGGTCGTGAGAGCAGAGAATGGGCGCTGAGTTTGAAGTGCAACAACTGATCCAGAGTAACAGACATCGAGGTGACATAGTCATCTACACCGATGGGTCAGTGGTGAGAAACAGACGTAGTGGTTGGGGTTTTATTGCAAAGGCCAATGGACGAGTCTTGAAAAAGGAGAGTCTGGCATATGAGACTACGACCTTCAGCATGAGAATGGAGGTAGAAGCAGTAACAGCGGCATTCCATTGGTTAGAGGAGAGTGCTGCAACACACATCGTATTTATTACGGTACAAAGAGTTTGCTTAGTAAGGTGGAGAAAGGAATGTTTCGTGTGGAATGGCTATCATCGCTTCAGAGTTCACAGATTGTGAGAATTGTATGGATATTTTGCCATGGCCATGCGTGGGTGCGAGGAATGAACAGGCAGATAGGCTGGCAGGGAATGAACCTCTTGGTGGTAGATTGCATATGGACAAAGGGGATGTGGTCGTGCGCTTGTGAGACCAGGTGGAAAATCCGGGGGAACAGATTGAGAACCTGTATGTGGAAAGAATGAGATTACGGGGAATCGACAGGGGTTCTGGAAAAATCTCAAAGCTGAGAGGTGAGACCAGGAGAACTTTAAATCAGATAGCGGTGGAAACGATTAGTATTATGACTCTTCGCTGGCTATTCAACGAGGGGACAAAGCACGTATGGGAATGTCCTGAGTGCAGTGATCTCAGTTCTTAACTCAACTCAGCTCAACTCAACTCAGCTCAACTCAACTCAACTCTCTCATTTCCGGATAATCCACGTTGATATGACATCCACTGTGTGATGACCTTACTCTGGCTGCCTAGTTTGGACAGTAGTGTCCGTTGTGCTGGCAAGCACTGATTTCGCAACTGTCAGGCTGTGTATCATAGTGGGTATTTTGTAATTTCTCTGTTGCTATCTTGATTTAAATATTGAGCACAACCCAATACTGGCAACGCCGATCGCATTCTGGTATGAACCTAAGACCTATCCACGTCAATATGGAAGCACAATTCTCGAGTTTCGCCCTCATTTGAGCTCGTCAGTAGTGCATATCCCTGACCGGATCCGGAAACAGTCCCGGATCACGCGTGTGAAGCGGGTGTGTAACCACGCGGCACACACTGGACACACCAAATTATCACAACAGAATATCACAACGCTACCCATCGTAGGCTATGCTCAAGATTGCCCAATCGCCGCGACCGACGTCCGTCAATCGATGGGACCCGAACGATCAGGACTTCTCACTGGCAAGGAACACCAGGCCTCCTAAATCCAGTGAGCAATAATCAATTGATTATGTGGTTGTTTCGGGATTTGAAATTTAAATATTGAGCACAACCCACTACTGGCAACGCCGATCGCATTCTGGTATGAACCTAAGGCCTATCCACGTCAATATGGAAGCACTATGTAATATCCTGTAAAGCACTATGTAATATCCTGCACTATGTAATATAATGTAATAAAATTTAGTGTTAATTTCGTGTTACTACTCTGGCCGTGTCCCTAGAATTATTTGGGTATTATATGTACACTCCCGTCCCTTCATTTCAAACAGCATTGTGTGCTGACTCATCTGTGCATACTCGGATTCAGAGGTCCTGTGGGCATTCTTCATCAAGAAAACTGAGAATGATATGCAGAAATCTGTATTTGTAGCTTTACTCAAGAGACCATGGGCAAATGAATGCGAAAATGTTCGTAAAATCAATTTCATTAATAATATCACCAAACACCTACTCAGAATTATAATGGGGGAAACAAGAATGACAATAAAGATGGAATTTAGTGAAGAAATAGGAATATAGAATACAAATTACACTTTCTGAGCACTAAAAGAGAGATTAACTGAGACACATAAGTGTCTATATTTGTATTTTATAGATTATACCAAGATATTTGATAGAGTGATGACGTGATAAAAATGTTGAACGATGTGCCAATTAATGGGACAGATCTCATAATAATCATTTAAAACTTATTTACTGGAAACAAGTAGCAGTAATTAAAACATTAATTGAAGTGTGTAATGATGAATAGATGAAGCATAAAGTAAGACAACTATATGTATGTGTGTGTAGTGAAATAAAAAAGAGAAAAAGATTAATGATAGTGGGCTAGAAATACGGTTATAATATAAAAATCTGCGTTATACAGATGACACAACTGAAAACGCGAGAGATATATGGTAGTTAATATTGTGAATCTATTTGTCTTTAAGACTGGTAGATTCTTTATTCCTCCCAACGCTGAGTTACCAATGCCAAACATAGACAGCCCTAGAAACACACAGGAGTAAAATCAACACCATGCGAGATGAAATGCATAAGAAACGCAGCTGGAAAAACAAGAAGAGATAGAAAGACAAATGCGAAACTAAGAACAAGTATAGTGATAACGCCTGTTACTAACTTTATAGAACACCAAAGAACACTAGGAAGAGGTTAACGAAAGTGTAACAGTATATATAACTATAAGAAAGACAAACAATGTTTTTCGTAATGCAATGAGAAAGGTGGCAGTAGAGAACATCATGGCGACTAAAAAGATTAGAGGTGGAAGAGGCAGAGGCAGACTGAGAGAAACGATGCTTGATGGTCAGAGATGGTGGCTTAGGGGAACGTCATCAATATAACTGATCCAGAACACCAAGGACCGAGATCTGCGGGTAGACATGAGGATATACGCCGCTCGACAGGACACATTATGTTGGCTGGCAATAATAAAAGCTATATGACAGTCATAGCTTGTGTCATATATTGTCAATGTATGTATGTGTGTGTGTGTGTGTGCGAGAGAGAGAGAGAGAGAGAGAGAGAGAGAGAGAGAGAGAGAGAGAGAGAGAGAGAGAGAGAGAGAGAGAGAGAGAGAGAGAGAATATATATTGTCGGTGCAGCTCATGAGTTCATATATTGTCAGTGTGTGTCTGAAAGTTATTGTATGGTCAGTTAGAAATACGTAAATAATAAGAAGAACGAAGTAAGTTAACGTAGCTATTTACTGGACCAGAAACGAGAGTTTTTTTTTTAAAGCATATCCTTTACATGACTTAGCTGTCAACACCAGCATCTTTCAGCTGTATGTTGATCTCTTGGCAAGATTACGCTCAGTAGTTTGCCATTGCTTTCTGAGCGGCTGGCTCAGTATCCCGCAAGTCACGAGCGGGGGTCGAACCGCCTCAGCTCTCGCTCCGCTACGAGACTCTGCGTGATAAAA
>JACEFZ010023855.1:0-2500 GCA_014155875.1 Cepaea nemoralis
CTTAGAATGTAGAGAAGGTTGAAACATTCGGCGGGGGGGGGGGGGGGGGGACCACTTCTGATGATAAGAGGTCTACTGTCGTGCTTGCTTCCTGGTGGAGATTTTTACCACAGTATAGACCACAACCAACGCACATCAAACAGTCCAATAAATTTGCTGCTCCCTCCATGCCCTCTTCACACCACCCGTACTGACTTTCCAAATTACTACACAGTTCTAGCAATTCGGATGCCAATTCTAGCCTAGTGGTTAAACACTTAATAAGCGTCATAAGTTCGAATCTGCACTTCTTCTTCTTCTTCAGCATTCCGAGCCATTGAGGTTCTTTGCTGCAAATACAATCTGTCTCCATTCGTCTCTCTGGTGGACCTTCTCTTGCCAGTCGTTGATTCCAAGTGCTTGTAGGTCTGTATGTATATTATCTCTCCACCGCCTTCTTGGTCTACCTCGGGGTCTACGGTCATTTATTTCCTGAGTGTAAGCGAGTTTTGTTTCCCTATTATCTTCCATTCTTTCTATATGCCCCAGCCATTGTAGTCTATTAGCCTTCATGATACCAGTGATTAGCGGGGACTTAAACAAATCATAAATGTCTTTGTTACTTCTTCTTTTCCACTCTCCACTTTGTGTATCCCTAATGGGTCCAAAGATGCGTCTTAAAATTTTGTTCTCAAAGGTTTGTAACAAGGCTTCGTCTCCTTTCGTTGTACTCCAGGTTTCAGAGCCATACAGCACAACTGGTCTGATCAGTGTTTTGTATATTGTGATTTTGGTGTTACGAGATAGCGCCTTTGATTTTAGTAGATGTTGTAGTGCATAGTATATCTTATTTCCAGAGTTGATTCTAGTTTGTATTTCTTCCCTTATGATGTTGGAGCAGTTGAAGATTGTACCCAGGTATTTGTATGTTTCCGTTCTTTTAATGGTCATATTATCTATTTGTATGTGGCCAGAGTTTTTAGCCATTCCGTCTCTTGAAATTACCATATATTCTGTCTTATCTTGGTTGATAACCAGCCCCATCTGTTGGGCTTTTTCCTTTAAGTGAGTCAATATTTCTAATGTCTTTTGTTCACTTTGCCCTATAATATCTATATCATCTGCATAACCAAGCAGCTTGGATGTTCCTCCAATATCACATTCCTCCTTTACCTTCCTTACAACTTTCTCTAGAGCCAGATTGAAGAGTAGCGGCGATAGTGCATCACCCTGTTTCAAGCCAGATGTTATTTGGAAGGGGTCTGATTTCCTGCCTTTATATGTTACTATATTATAAGTATCTTCCATGCATAGTTTGGTCATGTTAATTAACTTCCTTGGTATTCCAAATTCCTGCATAACATTCCATAGACTATTCCTATGGACACTATCATAAGCCTTTTTAAAATCCACAAAAATGTTATGGAGATCTCTTTTATATTCCCAATGTTTCTCGGCTATTTGTCGTAAGATAAATATCTGATCTATTGTTGATCTGTTTTGTCTAAAACCCGCCTGGTAGTCACCTAATATGTCTTCTGAATATGGTTTTAGTCTATTTAGTAATACTGCGGATAGTATCTTATAGCTTGTGGACAGTAGTGATATTCCTCTATAATTTCCACATTGGAACTTGTCTCCTTTCTTAAAGATAGGTATCAATAATGACTCTTTCCAGTCATGGGGTAATTCTTCTGTCCTCCAGATTTTTATTATTAGTTCGTATAGCTTTAGATGTAATGCATGGCCACCTGCCTTTATAAATTCAGCAGCAATTCCATCAGTCCCAGTTGCCTTATTGTTTTTAAGTCGTGTGATTACATATAGGATTTCTTCAAATGTAGGTTCTTCAATTTGTGGTTCGCATGTTAGAACCTCTTCCTGTGGGAAAATGTTACTTGGAGCTTCACAATTTAGTAATTCAATAAAATATTCTTTCCATGTGTTGCACATTTCTTCATTGGTATTTATCATATTCCCATTTTTGTCTTTTAAACCATATGTGTTTTGTTGGTGCCCTCGTTTCATTGACTTCAGTACTTTAAAAAACTTTCTGGATTCATTTTTCTGGTGATTAGTTTCCATATCTTTGATTATATTACTCATATATTCTCGCTTCTGCTGTCTGACTATTTTTGTAGCCTCTTTACATTCATTTCTATAATGCTCTTCCTTTTGGATGTTATTGATGTCATTTAACCATACATGTCTGGCATTCTTCTTCTTAGTGACTGCTTCTTCACATTTTTGATTGAACCATCTGTTCTTTCTATGCGTGGTTGACACACCGAGACATTCTTCTGCGGTAGATTGAAGTGTATTCTTGATGTTCAACCAAGTTTGGTCAACGCTTTCCTCCAAAGGGTTTTGAAAAGTTTCAAGTTTACATTTTATTTCATCTGTAAATTTCTCTTTGACTGTAATGTCTTGTAGTTTTTCTCTGTTATATGTTGGGTGTAATCTTTGTAATTTAGTATAGAAAGCTCTCTTAAGTTTTATTTTAAATTTTGCTCCAACGAGG
>JACEFZ010023855.1:7500-19653 GCA_014155875.1 Cepaea nemoralis
CGTAAACGGAATCCCTGGACAGCGGGATCTCCCGTAAACGGAATCTTTGGACAGCGGGATCTCCCGTAAACGGAATCCTTGGACAGCGAGATCTCCTGCAAGCAGGAACCTTTGACAGTGGGATCTTCTGACAACGGGGTCTTTTGACACGGGATCCTTAGTTATAAGAGGGAGATATCATATTGGAGAATCCAGCTAGAGTGAATGTGGATAGGGGTTAGGACTAATATCTTACCTGTTCACACTTCACACGTCTGCATAGGTCTGTGGTCCTGATTCTACTCTTGTCACTGAGTGAATGTGCTATGTGTGGTAATATCTAGATTTATAGTACTTGTTCATATATCTGTATAGTAATTTGCAGTTATATTGTACTCGACCTGCTAGCTTACCTCTCTGTAAAATGGCCACCCCTAAACTAACCACGTTAGAATTAAGGGCAAAGGGGGAAGACATGGGATTGTCAGGGTCTGCTCTAACGGATTACATACAGGAAGTGGAGAGAGAGTATCGTCAAGCAGAACGGGAAGATCGAAAGGCCGAGTTGGAATTGAGAAGGATGGAGTTGGAACAAGCAGCTAAGAAATTGGAAGCTGAGCAAGCAGCTAAGAAAGTTGAAGCTGAGCAAGCAGCTAGGAAATTTGAAGCTGAGCAAGCAGCTAGGAAAATTAGTAGCTGAACAGGAAGCACAGAAAAGGGAGCACGAGTACCGGATGAGGGAACTCGAGTTGAAGAGTCAATCTAATGGAGAAACTGAGGGAGCAGTTGGAGGTTCCTCCATCCCAGGCTCAACACCAGTAGGTGGACATGGGTACCATGCTATGAAGTTTCCTTTAGCGGTCTACGAGGAGGACAAAGAGAAGATTGACCAGTACCTTCAACGCTTCGAGGCTATGTCAGTTGCTATGGGTCTGGAGCGTAACAAATGGAATCTTAAGCTATCCCAGGGTTTACGCGGGACCGGATACGAGGTTTATTCTCGCCTACCACCAGGACATGAGAACAATTACGACGAATTAAAGACGGCTCTGTTGAACCTCTGTTCGAGGTTACGTCACATACCTACCAAAAAAAATTTCGAGCAGCAAAATGAGAACCGGGGGAGTTGTTTGCCGCCTACAGTTTGCGTCTAAAATCTTATCTCCATAAGTGGATGGATTTGGCTGGGTTCGCACATGACTATGAGAGTCTGGAAGAGCTTATGGTGGTCGACCAGCTGAAGAAGCAAATGTCTAAACCTCTCAGGACGTTCCTGGGAGAACAAGGAGCGGAACGTATTGACCTCGTGACTAAATTAGCAGAACGGTTCGTCGAGGTACATGGGGATTCAGGGGAAAACCTTTCCACCAACACCAAAAGTCAAGAGAAACATGACAAGAGGAAAGCCAAAAACTCAGGAACCAAAAAGTGGGAACCTTATGTGCAAAAATCAGAGGATAGTTCAGAGAAGAAGAAGGAGGGAAGCAAGAGCACTTCAAGCTCTACACCAAAACGACCGTGGTCGGAGAAGTGGTGTTCAATTTGTAAGTCACCCTCTCACAATACGAGGGACTGCAAATCGAAGGCTAAGAACCCTCACTTCGCAGCATGTCAAGTGACTTCCAAGGAGGTTGTCACGGAAAATGCCAAAGGTCAACAAGGAAGCTCGCCACCAGGAGAGCTCACTCAAGTCCGGCACTAGAAAATCTAGGACAGGGGAAATGGTGCAACCAATGCAAGTCAAACACGCACAATGCTATTGACTGCAGGGGAAAGTCAGGAGACACTCAATTCGTCGTGTGCCCCGGGAAACCTAAGGTGGAGCCCACCGAACAGGTCGAGGCCGAGGAAGAGACTCCAGACCATTGAAAACCACCTGTAGTGGAATTGGTAGAGGTTAACGGTCGTCAAGTGGAGTGTTTATACGACACAGGACTGGACGGGGAGGCCGTGATTTCTGCGGATCTGGTACATCGAGAACAATTCACAGGTGAGACATTGGATATACAGCCTGCACAGAAGAGTGCTGTAGCCATGAAGTTGCCTATTGCTAATGTGGAGATTCGGTCAAGGTACGTCACCGGCACCATCAAGGCCGCTATATTGACCGATCCCATTTTTTCAGTCATCCTAGGTTGCCGGTATGTCTTTCTGGGAATGCCCAGGGAGCTAATCCATATGGGAGCAATGCAGACTCGCTCTCAGACGAAAACGGAAGAGGCAGACGCAATTGTGACTAACCCAATGCCGGGGGAGCTACGAACTGCCCAGAGTGAGGATGATACTTTACTTCCTTGCTACAGAAAGCTGCAGAAAAGTGCTGATCCACCAGGACGGGGGCAGTACTACATGAAGAATAGGATACTCTACAGGAGAGCAGGAAGGGGAGACAACCTATTCGGTCAGTTGGTCGTCCCAAAAGCTCACAGGTCCCAGATTCTTCATATGGGGCATACCATCTCCTTTAGTGGACATATGGGTATTGCCGCCACCATGCAGCGGATTTCCTGCCACTACTATTGGCCGGGAATGACAGATGATGTGCGTCGGTATGTGAAGCCATGCCCTGAGTGCCAGAGGGTGGCACCGAAACACTGGACAGCACCGGTGATGTTGGGTGAGATGCCCATCATGAACTCTCCTTTCGAGAGGGTAGCCATCGATATCGTGGGTCCACTTCCCAGGACTAGGAAGAGGAACATGTATTTACTCACAATGGTGGATTGCTGTACAATGTGGGATGAAGCATACCGTTGACCACGATTGACTCGAAAAGAGTGGCGGACGCACTGATGGAGGCCTTTACCAGATTAGGCTTTCCGGATCAAATTCTGACGGACAATGGACCTCAGTTTTGTGGAAAACTCATGGAGGAGGTATTTAGGTGTTTCACTCTAACCACATACATACCAGCCCTTACCACCCTCAAGCCAATGGACAAGTATAGCGTTTCAACGGCACGTTGATGACAATGCTCAGGAAAACTAGCGCAGGAAAAACCTGATAGGTGGGATGAATATATCCCAGCAGCACTCTTTGCCTATCGGGAAGTTCCTCATGGCTCAACAGGACTACCACCCGCTACGTTGCTGTTTGGTCGTCCAATCAAAGGACCGTTGGAAGCCATGTTGAGGAGTTGGACTGAAGAGGGGACGTCAGAAGAAGTGATCTCATCCTACAAATACGTGGAGGAACTGAAAGAAAAACTCTACAAGGGATGGACTCTGGCAAATCAAACTTGAAAAAGGCCAGGAAAAGACATGCGGCTTATTACAACCGTAGGTCTAAGGAAAGATCTCTAGAGGTGGGAGACAAAGGTCTTGTTGCTACTCCCAACGGGAAACAACAAACTGGAGATAGGTTGGCAAGGACCATTTCCCGTGGAAAGGGTGATATCCAGAACCAACTATCAAATCCGGATCCGGGGAAAGTCGAAGATTTTCCATATCAATCTCTTGCGGAAATACGAAGAGAGACCCGGAGACAAGGCAGCTCACCTCATGGCAATGGCAGTTGCAGTGGAGACTGAAGTGGGAACCAGCGAGGGCAGGGAATATCCCTTGGTACACCAGGAAACCTATAGGGATGTGCAAGTGAACCCTGATCTGACCTCCCAGGAGAGGGAAAGGATAACCCAGGTTCTCAAGTCTCATAAGGAGATACTGACTGATAAACCAGGACGAACGAGGTTGGTTGAGTTCGAGATGACTTTGACCACACAGGAGCCTGTTCGCCAAAAGGTGTACCCAGTGCCATTCTCTAAAGAAAAGGCCCTGGAGGAAGAAATACAAAAACTGCTGGAGGATGACGTGATTGCACCAGCCACATCCCCATACAATGCAGGAGTAGTTTTGTTGCGAAAACCAAGTGGAGAACACCGGTTGTGTATAGACTACCGACTTCTGAACAGTCACACACAATTTCAGGTGGAACCTTTGCCGAATCCAACTCAGTTATTCGCTAGGCTCCATAAAGCTCGGTACTTTTCAAAGGTGGATCTGAGTCGGGGTTACTATCAGATACCAGTCAAAGCGGAGATTCGACCACTGTTGGCTTTCAGTACACCCAGTGGACACTACGAATTCAAGGTCATGCCCTTTGGACTCAGCAATGCACCCAGTGTGTTTACACGCATGATGAGGACTTTACTAGATCCGTTACAGGATCCATCCATCATCTCATTCATGGATGATATTCTGATTTCCAGTGACAGCTTGGATGACCACAATCCTTGGAGAGAGTGTTTAATAGACTCAAGGAAGCAGGGCTTACTGCTCGTCCAACCAAGTGCATGATTGGTTAACAGACTCTGGAATTTCTAGGTCACACCATCACTCCAGGACACATTGTCCCAGAAGAGAAGAACCTGGAGAAAATCAGAAATGTACCAAGACCAAAAACAATGAAGGATGTGCGATCTTTTCTCTCGTTGTGTGGGGTCTACCACAAATTTATCCCACATTTCACTGAACTGGGAGCTCGTTGACGGAAACCTGAAAAAGGGATTCCCGGACCAAATCATTTGGACACCAGAATGTGAGAATGCCTATAGTCAGTTAAAGGAGGCCTTGGTCAGCAAACCTGTATTACAGCTCCCTGACCTTTCCAAACAATTTGTGTTGAGAACAGATGCGAGTGCGATGGAATTGGAGCCGCTTTGTTACAGGAAGGAAAAGACGATGCTTCGGTTTGAAACCTGTGGCATACGCAAGCAAGAAACTTCTACAGGCGGAGAGGAATTATTCAACCGTCGAGAGAGAGAGTGCTTGTCCCTCGTATGGGCAGTGCAAAAATTCCAGCCATATTTGTATGGAGTTAAGTTTCGAGTTCAGTTGGATCATCAGCCCCTGATGTTCCTGGCTACTTCTCAGAAGCTCAACGCCCGTTTGATGCGGTGGTCGTTGTTACTTCAACCTTATAATTTCACAGTGGAGTACATTCCTGGGAAGGAAAATGTTGGAGCGGATTTCTTGTCAAGACACCCAGCCCCTGAAGAAGAAGAATGAATCATCTGGATTAAACTCACGGTGGAGAAGAGTGAGATGGACTACTCTCTTAAGAGGGGGCCTATGTCACAAAATAAAACTGTTCGTTTACCCAGCTGATTATTATAGAGGCTTTCTGATAAAACGGACTATCTGCCAGCGACAACTATTTTACTAACAGTATAAACAAATCGGATGTCAAAATCCCAGGACAATATTTGTAGCTGCACGTGTACATCTCTAACGGATTTGGAACATTCGGTGGTGATGGAAACAGGTCCCGGCATCGCTTTGACAGTTTGTCAACATTTGAATACAGATGGAACCCGTGGGACCATGGTGGCAATCGGATGTCGGCCATCACATGTCGGGCAAAATTAAACAGTGGCAGATGTATAGGGGAAGTGAGTGCACTGAATCATACATCGCTTTGACAGATTATAAACAAGTCAGAGGGAAAAACGGAAGTACTCAGCACGGAAGAAAACAGTCCATCTGTCATATAGTTTCCGGACATCACGCAGGATGGGCAGATTGCTATTGACAGCTTGTTGGGGAAAACTGTTGTTGGGATCATACAGTAACTCGTTAGTTTGTTGGGGGAGTCAAAACAAGTGATGACAACTTTGACAGTGACTAGGCAAGGGAAAGTCGATTCTTGACAATGGATGATTGCCCAAATAACACCTGCAGGAAAACAACCATGTCACGTGACCAATTTTAGAGGTTTGGCCAAAAACCATGATTGGAGATGGGGAGTGGATCGCAAACCTTGGATTGTAGAAGACGTGCTTCGGCACTGTGGTTCTGATGGGAAAACGTCTACCGTGTGCGAATTGAGTTAATTTAATTTTACACGTGCCTGTCATGGCAAGAGTGGATGTAATTTGATCTAACTGCAGTGTTGCCTAAGGTTACCTCTGGTTGGAATGAAGAACCTGAAACCAAGAGACAATCCGATCCCGGATAAAGTTTGGCGCAGGAAGATTGGCCAGCATTGTACAACAGAGATTATGCTAGAGGAAGATGATCAACATTGCTCAGTGGAGCTGAAATGGTATATGTATCCTACAGGATAAATACCGAATAAGTTTAGGTCATACCAGTTTTTAACACACCAGTAGTGATGGATATTCAGTTCACTTATGACTAGAACAAAAATAAAGGACTCTATTGGAGTATAGACAATAACTTTTTAATATTGAGGACTAGAGAACATTTAGCAAGAGACAAAAAGTCCTGTTCATAGGACAGTGTTCCAGGTTTGTTTCAACCGCGCCGGAATTATGAAGCCGGAGTTTCTATAAACTATTGGGAACAGTTGCGTTAGGAACAATGTTTTTTTCCACGGATTATATATGTACATGGGATTCAGATCTCATGGTCATCAGAGTTCCTGGAGGAGGACATGTCTGGAGAGAAGGACACGACTTCGGTGAGGTCCCTTGTGATGAGTCTTGTGATGTTGTGTGATCCTTGTCCATGATGTGTACACTATGATCCTGAACTTTGAGGGCTGACACATACATTACTGTTATAATACACGACACACATTTTCTTCGCATACACGTCTCATATACGTTACACTTTTCTTTTAATAAATTAATCTTTATTAATTTTTAGAAGCAAGAGTTGTTGAGTATGTTGCGTTGGGGAAGTATGAGAGGGGGGCATAGTACGACAGTGAGAGAGTGACAGGAAAAGGTGTCCATAGGCTGATGGAGTGTGTTGGACGGAAGCTGGTGGATTCTCCAGGATATTGATAGGAAGGGAAAAAATATTATAATGTGGGTGTTGACTCTCTTCACTCCAGGGACGACACTTTAAAGGAGGACACGACAATCATCATCATCATCATCATCATCATCATCATCATCATCATCATCATCATCATCATCATCATCATCATCATCATCATCATCATCATCATCATCATCATCGTCATCGTCATCGTCATCATCATCATCGATCATCATCATCGTCGTCGTCATCGCCATCGTCATCTTCATGTGACATGCCGATAAACGTGGGCGGTCAGGTTTCGCCATCTCTCTCGATTACCAGAGTCGTGGATCAGCTCCGTGTTCTAGTCTTGAACATACCACGTGGCCACACCATCCAAGTATTTACTTCTCTGCGTCCCCATGTTCTCTTCCTCTCAATCTTGCCAGTTGTCACCAAGTACTTCAATTTATTTCTTCTCATAACGTGTCCAACCATCCTGACTGGCTACGTCTAATTTCTCTAATCAGTTTACTATTTTAATTTATTTCTTGCAGGACTTGGTCATTCGTTTTGAACATATCATAAGAAAGGAACAGTTTTCGCAAAGATAAATTGAACAGGGGGAGAAGCAGGGGCAGAACAAGAAAGAAAATTCTGGACAGTTTGATCTCATGGCGTGGAGGAACATCAGTATCAGAATTGACCGGAAGAACGCTAGACAACGAACAGACATGATCACCAACGCCTTACGGCATGGGCTCAGAAGAGGAATCTTTTGGATATATGGTGCTAGAGCCATATATTTATAGACCAATCGTCATTCGAGGGGTGATGTGTTGGGGTTTAAAGTATTCACAGATTCACTGCCAAGAGCCGATTAAAAGGCTCAATTGAACTAATCTAGCATACCAAAAGCCGATAAATCGGCTTAGTATTGATGGTGCGTTATTTGTTTAGTTTCTCTTATTTTCCGCAATTTTTACAACCCTTTTACAATCCTTAAGGCATATTGGGCAGATTGTGCAAAACCCAAATTATACAGACCATTGGGCACCTTGAGGGTTGATATGACATCTCATTTTAATCTGGGTCGACTTGAGAACCGAGATTATTTTTAAAAATCCATACAAATTCCAACGTGGATTATTGGAGTGTGTTGACAGTCGTCTGCTCAAGCACCTAAAGAAGAAAATAATAGCAACGCCAGTCGTAAAATCCAAAAAAAGCTCTGTTCCGGTGAGACAAGCAAAATTATTCAAACAGCTAAGATAATATACGGCTTGTCATTAGTTACGGGACGGAGACTGACCGATACAGACAAGTAAAGAGACACAAGGAAAGGTCATGAGCAACGGGTATCAGTATTTGCCATGGGATGATTGAGTGCATGTACTCTATTGGGAGCTAACAGGAATGAGAAGCACACTGGCTACCCTTTCACACCATACGATTTGGGAATAAATGATGGAATATGGCCACTTATATAGACAAGTGGGATCTGTCTATGTAGCTGTCTGTTTGTCTGTCTATCAATCGCTGACGGCCGGTTGGTCTGGCTGTTTGTATGTCTGTCCCCTTTCCCTCTGCCTGCCTGTCTGTCTCACTGTCTACCTAATCTTCCATCGACCGATCCATCCATTATCCATCCACCCACGTACCCACCCAGCAATCCATACATCCATTCATCCATCCATCTATCCACCTAGCTAGATGGGAATAGATAGCCAGCTGTGTGGCTCTGTGCCTTTCCCTCTCTCTATCTGTCTATTTGTTTGTCTGTCTACTGTCCGTTTCTATTGCTTTCGCAACGTATTTGTTTCTCGATCACTCGCTGCCTGTCTGTCCGTCTGCCTGCCTGCCTGCCTGCTTGCCTGCCTGCCTGCCTGCCTGCCTGCCTGCCTGTCTGTCTGTCTGTCTGCCTGCCTGCCTGCCTGCCTGCCTGCCTGTCTGTCTGTCTGTCTGTCTGTCTGTCTGTCTGTCTGTCTGTCTGTCTGTCTGTCTGTCTGTCTGTCTGTCTGTGTACCTTTCTCACTATATCCGTCTGTCTTTCTCGCTGTCTTTCCTTTGTTTATCTAGTTATTTCAGTGGTTCTCAACCTTTTTGGCCCGTGCCCCCCTTCACCATATTTTTAGGACGTCATTCTCCCCCCCCCCCCAACCATATTTTTAGAACGTCATTCCCCCCTTTCATATTTCCTCCCTAAAAATGTCCCCCTGCCCCTACACAGTATACGTAATAATTTAAGCTAAATTTAATAGCACATACTAAAACAAGTCTAGACGTCCACATAAAACGTGATTTGTGGGCCTACTTACTTTATAAAATGAATTTTAGAAGGGTGAGATGTAGGCTACAGAACTTAAAGTATGAAGGGAAAAACAAGATCAAGTAATCGGTTCTTGTATTAATGCAATCTTGAAATAATCTTCATCCCCCCCCCCCTCTCCCTCCTGGAAACCCCAAAATTCCCCCTGGGGGGGGGGGGGGGAAATTCCCCACCGGTTGAGAACCACTGAGTTATCTGATCTTTCTTACGCCAACTACATAGCTGCATGCTTGTTTGTGCAGAGATAAATTAGCGACACGCATTTGTCTGCGGTGTGGGGTAGCCATGCAGCCATTTCGTTTCTAATCGGAAACACTCATGGATGACACCCCTTGATGGCACGCCTTGATGGCGCCCCTTGTTGACACCCCTTGACGACACCCCTGGACGACACTCCTTGATGACACTCCTAGATGACACCCCTGAATGACACCCTTTAATGACACCCCTTGATGGCACCCCTTGATGACACCCCCTTGATAACGCTCCTTAACGACACTCCTGGACGACACCCTTTGATTGCACCTCTTGATGACACCCCTTAATGATATACCTTGATGACATCCATTGATGACACTCCTCGATAACACTTCTTGATGACACTCTTTGATGACACCCTGCCAAGTGCCGAACTCACACATCATGCCCGACATCTTGGTTTTGTTCTAGGGTTTGAAAGATTTTAGAAATATCACAACAGGCTCGCTTGCTCTCTGTACGAATCTTTCGTGCACACAACACAAGTGTAAAACGCGTCCTCAGAGCACACGAACACTTTATAGCATCACAGTCCTTACCGTGGTCGCCATCATACCCCGCCAGCATCTTGCCTTTCAGCGTTCTGGGCATGACCCACCCACCTACTGTCTAGCAATAGTGCATATGATACCACTAATCGTCGTTTATCCCTTGCTGTTGTTGCACACTACAGAGTATACATTTGACTGCTAACTGTTAATAATAGTTTCTAGTTACTCTCACATAGCTGGTACCCACAAGCTCTGGTCACAGCGTGCCTCTGGCCGCCATTCTCGTTGACATCTCCTCACAACCGGCCATCACTGCCTCGCCATCACTGGCCGCAGTTTGTGTTCATCAAGCGACCGCTTCGATGTGTTACTCCATCATTGTCGTCGTGCACACTCGAAACAATCTTCACTCAACTGCATCTCAGATGTTTCCCATTCCTTTGAATACTGTCAAAAACTGAAACACTTTCACAACTCTTCAATCGGCCTTCTCTTGTTCACGTCCCAGCGCCTTTTGTCCAGATCGCAACCTTTTCCGGCTTTGACCTGGGCGCGTCACGTGACCACATTAGCTCCGCCCACTAATTTGCTCGTGTTCGCTTGCATTTTTGACCTGTGTGTCAACGACATCTCTCTAGTTTCTACTCTTGACACACTTGCTGTGTTTCGCGTATCCATCTCATGGCACACCCTTGATGACTCTCGGCTCCCATCCGTAATGTTCAGCAATTTTGTTTGTTTGTTGTCTTCCACATATTCGTTAGGCGTCGTGGGGAGGAATAAAGCTTGTCTACACTGTGTAGAATAACCAAGTAGACAAGTACAAGTAGGTGCTTGGTTTCTGACCCTAAACATCCGTGTATACATCCCACCCCCCGCCCCTCCCATCTCTGATATGGAGCAATGCAGTACCGAATTTCCCGTTATGCGATCAGAGATTCAGCCTTTGCGTAAAATTTAGCCTGAAAGAAACACTAGCGCTGAGTGTGAAAAAAAAAAAAAAAACAGGACGCTTCGTTCTCAACCTTTGTTTAAGTACAATCGAGCGTAACTCGAGCTCCGACTCAGTAGTTAAGACACAGCTTTGATGAAGACCAAACGAAGATTCTATAGAGGATCTACAGAGATCTGGTATTGTGAAACTGAAACATAACTGGTGTTTTGTGATTGGAATGTCCTTTATCGCTGAAGGTCTGCGATTGGGGTTGTGTTGACTTTATTAATTAGTATATTTATGGGGCTAGAATTCTGTTCTGTTCTGTCTGTCTGTCTGTCTGTCTGTCTGTCTGTCTGTCTGTCTGTCTGTCTGTCTGTCTGTCTGTCCATCCATTCGTTTCTGTGTCAGTCTGTGCACCTATTTCTCGATCCCACCCGCCCGTCCTTGTTTCTCTGTGTCGATCCGCACTTAGCAGGCGACAAGTCCAGGCGCGGAACCCTTGGCCGACAGAGCTCATGCCATGATCAGCGCGGTTCCCTATCAACTTCGCTAACAGGCCCCCTTGACAGCACAGTACTCAACCTTATATCCTGACTTAGTATATGTGAAGACTTAATTATTCACGATCTTACTTCAGTGTATGTCGTTATGTGACCTCTGATGATATTGAAGGGAACTGGATTTATATAGGGTGTATTTGTAATGACTGTGCAGTGTTTGAAAATATTGCCTGTCCAAGTTTTGTATTTACCCTCTGTAAAGTTCATGCAACATAACAGGTAAATACAAGACGTGGACCGGCAATATTTTCAAACACTGCACAGTCATTACAAATACACCCCATGCTTGTTAACGGATATCAGTAAGGTCAAGTGGATAAGAGCATTCGGTGTTAAACATCCGGTGTGCTGATGCCGAGGTTCAACTCCTACGCTGGTCAGTTGGACTAAAATGTTGACTTCTCGTTCTTGACTTGGTGACGTGAATTACATGTACCTCTAAAGTCGGAGTGGGTTCGCCTGAAGACGAGAGACACTGGTAATAAGGAAAGCTCATCTACACATAAACATCAGTCCAGTGCACTAGAAGTAGTAGCGTATCTATGGACTACACTTGAGTTACAAGCCAGCGAAGGCCACAAACAAAAACAAAAATACTCGTCAACTGGCCCGACAGAAGTATGACTGCTCCGTCAGTGATGTGTCAGCATCTTCCCTTCAACTGGCCCGACAGAAGTATGACTGCTTCGTCAGTGATGTGTCAGCATCTTCCCTTCAACTGGCCCGACAGAAGTATGACTGCTCCGTCAGTGATGTGTCAGCATCTTCCCTTCAACTGGCCCGACAGAAGTATGACTGCTCCGTCAGTGATGTGTCAGCATCTTCCCTTCAACTGGCCCGACAGAAGTATGACTGCTCCGTCAGTGATGTGTCAGCATCTTCCCCCCTTCCC
>JACEFZ010023856.1:0-20193 GCA_014155875.1 Cepaea nemoralis
GTAAAATATGTACCCAAAGTATTTCAGGATTCTCGCCGGTGCTACGGAGTTCGTGCACTGAGCTGAGATTCCCAGGACTCAGGTTTGAGTTAGGAGTAGAACGGAGCACTTATGGGTTACACCCTTGTGCCGTGATGTTGATCTATCGACTAAACATTACTCATCAACCACCACCTCTTCTTCAGCACATTACTCACCGATCACCGCCTCGTCTTCAGTACATTATTTATCAATCGCCGCCTCGTCTTCAGTACATTATTTATCAATCACCGCATCATCTTCAGCACATTACTGTTTTAAAACATGTTACTCCAGCATAAATCTAGCTTCGTGAAAGCCAAACAACAATTTTTGAGGATATTGATTTGATCATTCCCCTTCACGTCCATACTAACAAAACATATGCTTGCTGTAAGTATACTGAACAAGTTCGCGACTGAATTTCAGTGTGTGAACAAATCACGGCACATAATTTGTTCAATACCATAGATAGTTTTTTTTTTTTTTTAAATGTCGCATATCCCTTACAGGACGGTGCATTTTTCAGCTGCTGTTGATGTAATAGGCAAGTTTTACGTTCAGTGTTTGAATAACGAAAACTCAAACCATATATAGTATGATTTATTGGTACATACTGCAGATGTCACACAACATAAAGTAAAATAATTAGATTCATCGTTCAAGCTAAAATATACACATGTTCACACAGTAATATCAATTGTTTACCATGGTAATTTTAAATTGACTATCATGTCTTTCTGTTTGCACAAAATTGGCTTGTGCAGATGAATCATTATCGCTTCTGCAAACTTTAACAACCGACTATTCTGTGTATGAAACAACACGCGAAAAGCGCTGTCTCTATCAGTGATAAGCCAAATTTTCGCCGATACTATTTGTCATGGCCATGCAAGTCATACTGGATGCGGCATCCGGCTATGCACATGGACCGAAGCTCAGCGAAGGAGTGAACACGCCACCGCTGAAGGCCTTCATGGACGATACGACTATCCTGACACCGAAGGAGAGCGATGCTCGCAGCGTTCTCCTCAGACTGGACGACCTGCTTCGCATGGTGCAGGATGAGCTTCAAGTCAAAGAAATCGAGAAGCCTGTCGATCTTGAAGGGTTAGGTGGTGGAAAGGAGGTTCACTGTGTCTGGACAATCGATTCCCACAGTGATAGAAGAACCTGTGAAGAGTCTCGGGCGTGTGTATGACTCAACCCTGACAGACAGGAACGCGGTGGCAGAGATAAAAGCAATGCTATCGAACGGCCTTAATACCATCGATAAAACCAGGCTGATAGGCAAGTTCACAATCTGGTTCCTTCAATTTATGCTTATTCCTAAACTCCTGTGGCCGCTACTAATATGTGATATTGGCGTGACCGGAGTGAGCGAAATGGAGGGCAAGACAAGCAGAAATTGGCTTGGAACACCCACATACCTCATTGTATTGTAAGCAGAGCAAGCTCGTCCTTCCGTTCCTGTCCCTCATGGAAGAGTTTAAGGCCGGAAAAGACTTACCCGAGATGATGCTGCGTGAGTCTCCAGACATAATGGTTAGCGCTTCGGTTCCCGCCTTGAAGACGGGAAGGAGGTGGAAGGTCGTCAGCGCAGTGGAACAAGCCCAGGCCACACTCCAGCTGAAGGAGGTAATGGGCCACAACCAGCTTGGCAAGCAAGGTTTCGGATTCGAAGTGAATGATCCGATGTGGTCCAAGGTGAATGCCAAGGAACGCAGGGACCTGGTGGTCAAGGAGATCCGCAAGGGGGAAGATGACGGAAGAGTCCGCAAGGCTGCCCAGCAAGCGCAAAAGGCGCAGTGGGTGTCATGGGAGGCGGTAGTGCAGAGATCCATTATGTGGAATGAGATCTGGCGCATGGCACCACTGCGTCTAGGTTTCGTCATCCAATCCCTCTACGATGTCCTGCCATCAGGTGCCACCTTGGCGACGTGGGGATTAACCACCGACCCGTTCTGTCCCCTCCATAAGAAAGTCCAGATAGTCCAGATAGCGGAACACGTGCTGTCTGGCTGTAAGGTCACCCTGACCCAAGGGCGATTTACTTGGCGGCACAACAAAGTCTTGACTGAGTTGGCCGCCATAGTGGATGTGGCAAGGTTGACAGCTAACAAAGAGGGGAACGGATCGAGGCCGATGGAAATCTCCTTCGTCAGAGCAAGGCGCAATAATGGTAAAGCTGACGACTTGCCGTTTGCTACCGTCTTCGACGGTGCGAGGGACTGGCAACTCACAGTGGACCTAAAGGACCGTGGCAATTACCCTGAGAAGATCCGAAAGTTTGGCTTGCGGTCTGACATTGTGCTTAGCGCCTCGTCAGTCAAGCAGCTAACGCTGATTGAGCTGACTGCCCCTTACGAATCGAATATTGAGGAGCAACACCTGTACAAAACAGAGAAGTACAATAACATGGGCGCGAGTCTCAGGCGGGAGAGTTGCACCGTCAGGCTGTTCGCCGTCGAGGTAGGCGCGCGAGGTCTCGTCTCCTACTCCGTGTTCGATGCGCTGAAGCGAATGGGCATCAAATGACGAGCAAGGGCCCGGGCTCAAAAACGACAGTCTGAGGCTGCCGAAAAGGCCTCGTGCTGGCTGTGGAACTGCCGCAACTTAAATTGGAATGAGTCTCGGCACTAGTATGGTTAGAAGCGGTGACTGCAATACCAACAATTTCACAATCAAATCCTCGAACATTACAACGTTTCGTGTCCGCTCTTTAGTCCTCACTTTGAACCTGGTTGCCAGTCCCAATGCAGTCAATCACGCAAATGTCGTCCGACGTCCAACCTCCATAATATAGCGGTAATCGACCGTAGGTCGCACCCAGTCCTAGCGCATTTAACAAAGCTGCCATAATAACCCCCATCTCATATTGTCACGAGATATGCATACTACATGGTCTAGTCAGTTGCAGACAGACCAAGAGGTGGGTCCGAGTCGAAATGAAGAATCCGGCTTCCTAACAGGATGTGATGCCGTGAACGGGGCACGAGGAAGGCACACGACAACGGAAATAAGTGGAGGCTACAGAGGCCGTGGCGGGGGATGAAGCTCGCATCCCACGACCACACGTGTCAAGGGGCAGGCACTGGCTGCACGGGCTCTCCCCACCGAAGGAGAGGGGGGGGGGGCTTGAGAAAGGATAAGGTAACAGCGAAGGGACAAGCGAAAGGACATCAGGGATAACTAAACTGACCGAACAACGTCTCCACGGCAGGGGACAGACGCCCGGAGTCATGACCCGGGCGGGACCTCCCCCAGAGAGTATTAGGAAATTGAAGGCCCGAGGCTTGGGACATTAGCTCTCACAATCCTGTTGTCCAGAGAGCACCACAAAACAGCTGCTTTTCCGGGTGGATGACAGCACCAATTTCAGTGCACCAGTCAATCACTGTGTCTACTCTCGCCTGTAGCTCCTGGGCTATTTTCTCCCTATCTCTTCCCTGCCTATATGCAAGAATATCATCTACAAATTTTAGTATCCTTCCAACCCCTGGTGCTTCTAGGTTTGCAATTTTTCTAGTATACATGTTAAAGAGCGCTGGTGAGATTGCGGATCCCTGTGGCAGTCCCGGGGTTAAAATATGTGGCTCTGAGGTCCATGCACGCAGATGGAGAGCAATCCAGTTCACTAACCAGGGAGTGACCCCCTTCTCCATCAGTGCGGTCATCAAAATATCATATCGAACTCTATTGTACGCATCCTCGAGATCAAGCGCCGCCGCCATCGTTTCTTGTCTACTCTGGAACCCCTCATAAACGTCAAAGGCAAAAGTGGCTGCATTTGACCAGGTATCTTTTCCTGGCCTGTAGCTCCCCAGGCCTCTTGGAAGAAGCTTCCCCCTTTCCAAAAACTCTTGCAGCTTGACAGCGACTATCTTCTCTAAAACCTTCCCAAATGTATTTTAAAGGGTGATGATCCTAAAGCCGCTAAGCTTTGAATGATCCGTGAACGGTTTTGGGAGAGGGATGAGATAACTGTGTACCCAATCCTGCGGTACTGATGCTGTCCTAATGCTCTGGTTAAAGCAGTCGGTCATCTCCTTCAGGTCTACATCGCTCAAAGCCTTCATGTGGCCATACCTGACCCCATCAGGCCCTGGTGCCGTGTCTTTTGCCTTTTTCAAAATATATTTAACATCTTCAACCCGTATGATGTCTTCATAAGGCATATTCTTTATGGTGCCAGATAATTCCTCTCTAACTGCATCCCTTGTGTCCACATCATCATGATTGGTCTGCTCTAAAAATCTCTGGAGAAACGCCTCCCCTTTCTCTGTGTCTGTTGTCACGCGCACACCATCATCTCTATAAATTGTTCCCACTGTCATAGGCCGATCTTTTCTTTGTATTTGTCTGTGCAGTTTCCAGAACTTTCGCAGTGTTTTATCACCTCCAATCTCATTCATGAAACATTCCCATTTTGCCTTTTTGGCCTCTGCAGCACAGCGCTTGAAAACCTCCACCTTGTCTTTCTTGACATTTTCCGCCGTGTCCACTTCCTCTCGTGAGCTTCTGGGTGTCTGTCGCACTTTCCTTAGCTGCTTCACTGCAGCTCTCTTTGCTTTCCAAGCCTGGTCTACTTCTGGGGTCCACCATGGGGGATGAAAAAAAGGATTTTTAACAGCACAGCCCTGTTGCATGCCCCCTGTCTGAGGCGTCCAAGAAGGCTGTCGGTCCACTCATACCGGAAGGTCTTGCGCGCTCTCCCAGCCTTAACTTTCCTGGATTTAGAGATCAGAACTGAGCATGGCATGTGATCACTCCCATGGTCATTTAAAACAGTCCACTTTACATCAAGGACTGATGACTGGGAGACAAGTGCCAAGTCAATAGCTGTGTCCGCATCGCCAGGCCTCATTGCCATTCTAGTCGGCCTACCATCATTTATGCAGACCACATCGGAGTCCACCATGGCATCAGCAAGGGCAATTCCCTGTCGGTTTTCTCCACTGCTGTCCCAATCTCTGTTCCTCGCATTGAAGTCTCCACATATGAGTAGCCTATCACCCGCATTGAAGTCTCCACATATGAGTAGCCTATCACCTGGTAATTCCTCCAATTCCTTAAGCCAGTCCCAGTGTTCCTTTCTGACAAAACAGTCCACTGTGTCATATACATTTATGATGTTCCAACTTAAGCCACCAATCTCCATTTGTATACCCTGGACCTCTCTTGCACTGTGATTCCACTGGCTCAAGTCTAGTACCACATGCTTCACTCCTTCCTTCACCAGCAGACCTTGCCCACGTTTCATCTGCCCAGTAGGGTTTATATAACAGGCGTACCCAGGACAATGGTATTTGTTTGTATTTAGCTCCTGGAGTATGATGAGGACATCAAAAAGAGTGTTGAGATGCTACATAGAACCAGTACTTTTATATGGATGTGAAGCTTGGACAATCAGCAGTAAAGCTGAAAAGAATCTGATGGCTGTAGAAATGTGGTTTCTGAGAAAAATGCAAAGAATACCATGGACAGCCAGAAAGACCAATGAACAAGTCCTTCAAGAAACAAATGAAGATCGTAAACTAATTAGAGACATTACACGTAGACAGTCAAAATTTTTTGGGCATGTTATGAGAAGAAATGAATTGGAGAACTTGGTGACAACTGGCAAGATCGAGGGGAACAGACCACGGGGAAGACCAAGAAGCAAATACCTGGATGGCTTGGCCTCTTGGCATAGGTCGAGAGAGAAACACGGAGCTGATCCACGACTCTGGTGATCGAGTGAGATGGCAAAACATGACCGCCCACGCTTACCGGCATGGCACATGATGGATGGATGGAATTACTGGGCAAGTTTACGTTCAGTAGTTTGCCATTGTTTCTGAACGACCGGCACACATACAGTGTTGCCATTTCCTTTTGATGAAAAAGCACCAAAATCGACCCAACAAAGCACCAAAAGCACCAAAAATTGTTGGAAATGCACCTAAAAAAAAGCACCAACGGTTTTTTATTACAAATGTAACAGAGCAGCCCATTATATCCCAATCATAATCGCCAAATCCCAATCATAATTACTCTCGAGCCAAAAAAGCACTAAATTGCAAAGTTTTTTTTGTATGGGGGTTGGGGGTGGGGGGGGGGGGGGAGCATTAAAACAAGCACTGCGGGTATTCATTCAAAATGTTATAAAGTAGCACATTATAATTTATTATTATCACTGAATATTAGAATGGAGTTTATTCCAGATCTGCCAAATCCCAGTCAGACAACTCCTCTTCAGTTTCTGTAGCCATTTCCTGCTGTGTTTGCCCTTGCGATGATGATGATGATGATGATGATGTGATGATGATGATGATGATGATGATGATGATGATGATGATGATGATGATGATGATGATTAAAAGAAACGTGTATATGCCTCCTGTGATCCAATTTTTCGTAGAATATCCTTTGGTAGTTTATAATCATGACAGCATTTGCCATATCTTTTCATTCCATATCTAAAAGTCAAAACAGCTGTCAAACTCTTGATTCTGTTTGGTTGTCAGAAGTCACAGCTTGTACTTCACTGCAAGGTATTGTATTTCGTGTAAGTATTAGAACTCCTCCTTTGTGTCCTTCGTGGTCGAAACGTGTAGTACCAAGAACCAAGTGATGACCGCGAATCTACAACCATGGTCAGACTGCGAGAACAGCAAATTAACTGATTCAGTGCCAAACAAAACGTAAGTTTGGACCATACATGGTAGACAATCAAATGAACAAATATTATAATGTACATTTCCGTTCACTGAGCACGGAAGATACTGTGAAACAAAACAAATAACACAATGACCCTAGTATGGCGATATTTTTTCCTTCTGTCCAAATGGGAGGTCATATTTGGCGATATATTAACCCTCGGCGCTGAATCGGTTAAAAGAGGTGTGGCCAAACAAGAACACTACGCAGGAAGCCAAAGAAGATTGATAAACCAACACAGAACTGGTGTCGTTAGCCGCTACACGCTGCAGGATTTACTGAGGAGGGGATCCGAGCACTTATGGACTGAATGGTTCGATGTGCAATGAGGATGATATGTCGACTAACTAACTAACTAAGGGACATAACAACATAAGTTATTGCAAGGGAAATAACTCGAAATGTAATATATTTATTATGTGATATAAAGAATTGTAGTAATTGTTCTCAAATTTTTATATAATTTATACTGTCTTCTTAAATTCCATAAATTCCATAGGTAATTTTATAAGAGATTTGAGAATGTTTGAAATTTTATAAATAATATGGCTATACTTTATAAGCGTGAAAATTTATAACCCATTATTTCTACTTTACCCTTGACATCCATGACTTATTTGTAATCTTTCAATGCAGTAACGTATATACATTATACATAATAGTATAATTTTTGTCAGGCCTTTTTATAAAGGCCAATAATCGTTTGGTAATCAGTCCCAGATCAAAGGCTCCGTGACCAAAGGCTTGCGAACGCGGTTCGTGAGCCGCTTGCAAGGCGTTCGAAACTCAGCTTCTACCTATTTGTGCAGCAGACCGTGTCGCGTTGTGTTATAACGTGTTGGTATGGGAGCCGCTCGTTCAGAAAGCAATGGCAAACTACTGAAAGTAAAACTTACCTAGTACATCAACAGCAGCTGAAAAAATGCTGGTGTTGACTGCAACGTCCTGTAAGGGATATGCAACATTTAAAAAAGTAATGTCCCAGATCAAAGTACATCGCCTCCTACATGACGACAGTGAATAAGAGCGGACCTATATGCACCTGATCCGTCCATACGCACCAGCTGAGGCAGTCATCATAATGACACATTAGCCTATGTTTAGTTAATAAGGGCTCTCGGTTCCCCCAGGGGCCATAAACACCCCATTAGGTCTGCACGCCCCTGTGTGTCCTGTGATCATCTTAGCCAAAATGCCAAGATCACATTACCCATCATTCGCTTCAATATTCACCGTCTCGAGGTATGGTGTCCGCCTCGAGTGCTGGGGGTCTCGGGTTCAAGATCCGGTGAGGACCGGTTTTTTTTTTTTTTCATGTAGTCTTCTAGTAACACAAATTCCCCTGGTCTCTGGTATAACAGAGTGACTGTTATAGAAGTTACATAGGTGCTGGTCGTGGATTGACATGGTAAAGCTCAAGCATGGAAGTGAAATAGTAAAAGTAATGCAGTGCGATAGAAAATAGTAATGAGAGACGCACTAAAATGCACCAGAGTAACATCCAGGTATGACGAGACGTTTTGGGGGAACAAATACGTAGGTTGGCAACATCAACAGTCGGGAGAGAAGCCATCTAGCAGTCAACCAGGGTAGACGTGTTTGTGATATGTGTACAGATTTCATCTGGTTTGTAGTAAACATTGCTTTTTAATAAAGATGATGAGGACGAAGTGATGTTGTCCCAAGTTGAATATGATAAAGGATGTCGAAGGAGAAAGAGAGAAAATGTCAAAAGAATATATGTTAAGAATTATTTTATATCGTAACGGGGACATTCTAACGGGGACATTCTGAGCAACCATTTTTTTATGACATGTCAAGTTGTAACTTGATTGCTTGCTTGTGTTGTGTGCTTGAGCTCCAACGCGAAGTCCTGTATGTCGGATGAAGGCATCCTGTTGTCCAACATCAGTGTGATGTCATACAGGACCTGAGGTTTGCGTAAGTATCCGTTGTCCCATGTCTGGCTTATTGGTGTGCAGACTGGTGGTTCCTCGCCGTACAGGCAGACACTCTCCGACTTCGAAGGAATCGGCGATCCTACTGACTTTAGCCAGGACCCCGAAGGGACCTGTTGCCCAGGACGCTCGACGAGGACGCGTCAATAGGTCTTGGCCAGTATATAACCCGGCCCTGGTGCCTTGGAAACACCTCTGCGTCCCAAGTTATAACTGCTCTATGAAGAAAAAGAATAAAGAACCAGCAAAACATGAATAAGGACGAAGTCCTTTACTTGTGCCTACATTTCTGCAATTTATGAGTTTTATGAATTTTTGTTGAATTTTGTTGCAACCAACACATGGAATATCATCAAATGCATAACAACGGAGTCCACCACTGTTGTCACAGTGCGATATTAGTCAGCCGATCATTACTGGCTCAGAGAGGTGCAACGTATTTCAGAAGCCAATTAGTGTCGTAGGTAGCTTTGTGTCAAAGACTAAGATAGATAGGAGGGAAGACCACCCTGAATGAGTGGTCTACCTCAAGTAGATTAGAGGTAACCCAGTGCCCCAACATGAGGGCAGAGTAGGTGTAGGGAGTAGATAGGAAGGGGAACTGTCAAACAGTTCTCTCATGAGACACGGAGGTGTCAACCAGAGAGTAAGCACTCTGGTCACGGTATAATCACGCCAACGTGATAGACACGAAGAACTAGAATGGAACTCAAGAGTAGGCTACTACTCTAAGCGTGTTGAATGATGTAGCACGCAAAAGCCGAAGTGCGCACGAGGTCCTTCCGCGTACTGTGTAATCAGCACGCGGAGAATCGTCAGACGGGGGACAGACTTCGTAGGGAACACATCGCTTAGCGTCGATGCGTATTTCTTTAGATGAGTAGATAGAGTTAGCAGTAGGGCTAGGGACGACTAGTGATAGGAAATTCTGTGTATTCATGTGTGATTCTTTAGAGACAGTTTTGTGCATGTATGTAATGTAAAGAGCCAGTGGCAATAAAATGTGTAATCAATTCCTCTCGTACGACTGACAAATCTTTTTGTGTGGTGCGAGAGAAGTTTATCCCATAATGCCTGTAGCATCGCTTGATGACACTTTGGCTTCTTGCCGTTAGGTACTTCGTCGATTGTGCCGCGACTGCTTGAATCTAACATAATTGATAAAGACAAATGCCAAACCAACAAAACGAAATTGCGTACAGAGACATCCTGGTTTCGCTTCTTGAGTTTGCGTTATTTAATTCTTAAAGGCCTTCTTTCTTCTCGGGGGATTGTCGACAGTCAGGGTGATACAAAAATGCTTCATCTCAAGTTTAACATTGTACCAAAACGCGCTGGTTACAGAATATAAGATCAGGTTACGGGTTGTCCAAAGCGTCTCTCCTTTCTTAATTATAATGTACAATTCGCAACGCCATAAGGCTTATCCCTTGTTATACATCTTCTTCATTCTTCTGGTTGAAGCCAAAATTATAACCGGATTGCCCTTCATTGATGATAATATATGTATCTTTTCAGATGGTATCCTAACACAATTCTATATTTGTACCTTCCAGATGGCCTCCCAAATCATGACTACCCCCAAACGTGTTATGGTTACCGCCTTACGTATTTCGCAGTTTTCTTTACGTCAGGGTGGTGACCAATTGGTGCGTGTTGGCTGGCATTCATTTTACGGGAAAACCTAACCTCCTGATACAAGGCACATTGCATTGTAACGATACTGTTACATTGTGCTCGATCCTTCGGTCACGACAGAGTCCTCTAAGTCGGTTGGTCATAATGGTTGACGACACTGTCAAACTGAGTAGTGAGATCGGACGCCTGCGGGACTAATCAATGTATACAGTTTGGTTTCATTAAAAAAAAAACATCACTTTCATTGCACACTCAGATAATTCCATAAGTGCCCCAGACTCCTCGCATAGATCATACAAGGAGAGTCTCACGACAGCGCACTAACTCTGTAGCCCCCGGCGGGGTTCCAGACATGCGAATTTGAGATTACACATTGGATGTGCAACAAGAGTTATATTATTCATCCTGCAGTATAATCAAGTACAGACACACTATGAAAGACGCACGTTTCGGTGCATAAGAAACTTCATCGGTGGCTCAAAACACCCCAGTGAACATCTATACAGTAAGGAAAGATGGTAATAAGAGTAGAATGTCGAATAATGAGGCTGAAAATGCGTGAACAGTACATGCTGTATCATCATCATCATCATCATCATCATGTGCCCTGCCTACGGGCCGCTAGAGCTTACGTCTCTCCACAGATCTCAGTCCTTGGTGTTCTGGATACACTCTGCTGACGATATTCCTCCGTGGCACCGTCTCAACTCTCAATCCATCCGGCATCATGTCTCTCGGTCTACCTGTGCCTCTTGTCCCGCTGATCTGCCCAGTCGTCATGTTTTCCAATACCTCTCCTCTCATTATTTGACCACAGAACGGTGTTTGTCACTTCCTTATACACTGCAGTTGTATGCAATGTTCTACTTTCATTAACCTCTGTGTATATAATGTTCTACTTTCATTAGCCTCTGTGTATATAATGTTCTACTTTCATTAGCCTCTGTGTATATAATGTTCTACTTTCATTAGCCTCTGTGTATATAATGTTCTACTTTCATTAGCCTCTGTGTATATAATGTTCTACTTTCATTAGCCTCTGTGTATATAATGTTCTACTTTCATTAGCCTCTGTGTATATAATGTTCTACTTTCATTAGCCTCGCTGTATATAATGTTCTACTTTCATTAACCTCTTTGTATATAATGATCTACTTCCATTAGCCTCTTTGTATATAATGATCTACTTTCATTAGCATCTTTGTGTTTATTGTTCTACGAGTACTTTCATTAGCCCTCTTCCAGGCAATCGTTTTTATTTACTCTGGCAGACCAAAGAATTTACGACATTCGTCTCGGGAAATATAACTGCTTTAAAATCAATGGCAAAAACACAGAACATAACACTTGTAAATATACAATAAATCCATACATCCGCTGTACTGTACTGGCTAGACACACAGAGCTGATCCACGACGCATGTGATCGTGCGAGACGGCGAAACATGACCGCTCATGTTTACCGACATGGCACACGATGATGATGACGATGATGATGGTGGTGATGATGATGACGATGATGATGATGATGATGATGATGACAATGATGATGATGATGATGATGATGATGATGATTATGATGATGATGATGATGATGATGATGATGATGATGATGATGATGTGGAGGAGGAGGATGATGATGATGATGATGATGATGATGATGATGATGATGATGATGATGATGATGATGATGATGATGATGATGAGACAGCCACCCCGTGGGTCAAGGGTTCGATCCACAATGGGGTGGGGGAGTGGGATAGGGGAGTGGGGTGGGGGAGTAGAATCTTTAAAGTTAATATGGGATCCAAGACCAGCCTAATATGAATACCATAAAATGTATAGGGAAGCAAAGGCGTTCGGTGCGATACTAACCTCATCGCTCAAAGAACACCCATGGGTCTCTAAAAACAACGGGTCCAGCACCATATACAAAGTTTGACGCCTGCATTCGTCTTCCGCTAAGAAAGGGAAAGACTGTCCACCACTGATTCCGGGCAGTCTGTCATTGTCATAAAACTGTCATTTACTGCCAATATAGTACCTTGTGGTGTAGGAATTGAGCCTCATGTCATGTTTCGCCATCTCACTCAATCACTAGAGTCGTGGATCAGCTCAGTGTTCTTGTCTCAACCATACAACGTGTCCAAGCCAATCAGGTATTTACTATCTGCCCACCCCTTGTTCTCTTTCCCTCGATCTTACCAGTTGTGACCATGTTCTCCAATTCATTTCTTCTCATAACGTGACCAAAACATGATTGTGACTGTCTACGTCTAATTTCTCTAATTAGTTCACGATTTTCATTCGTTTCTGGTAGAACTTGGTCATTGTGGTCATTGGTTTTTCTGTCTGTCCATGGTATTCTTTGCATTTTCCTCATAAACCACATTTCCACAGCCATGAGATGTTTTTTTAGCTTGTCTGCTCATTGTCCACCCTTCACATCCATACAACAGCACAGGTTCTATGTAGCACCGCAACACTCTTTTTCTCGTTGCAAATGACATCTTTTTATCGGTCGACATATCGGCCGTCTGTTACAGTGCATTCCTTATATCATTAATTTGTCTGTCTGTCTGTCTGTCTGCCTGTCTGTCTGTCTGTCTGTCTCTTTATCGATCGCTCGGTCCTTGTACCTGTGTCTGTGTGTATGTGTGTCTATGTGTGTATGTAAGGTGGGGATGTTAACCCCACGCTTCAACCCCCAACCTGGAGGACCAGGGTGTTTCTCTTTGTCTGTTCTCTACCCTTTGACCTGTCCGGCTTGGGAGGCCCTGCTGGTAGCTACGCTACCGCCGGCATAGCTCTCAGGGTCATTGAGAAACTCAAGCTCCCCCACCACGACAAGGTGGAAACACCATCGGGGGAGTAAGATAGTAATGCTATTTTAAAATTATATGAGACATGTAGGAATGTAGGAATAGGACAAGGACACAAGTTAGATTCATGAACTTGTCTTGAAGGATTATTCACCCCTTCTCACTGTCATTCACAGAGCCTACACCCTGATCAACAGTAGCCGTAGTCACGACCGGTGATTGAGCTACGCACCACTCACATTGATGCAGCAGAGAGTGGAGTCCATACCACTAACCAGTCACCACCTTTCAGCTTACCATCCAGGAGGCCAAGGATAAACAGATAAGTGGCTAACAACCCGTTTGCCACTGCACAGCAATCGCCAATTTATGTCCGCTATTGGCCAAAATACATAGTCAGTGATTACGACATCCTCTAGCTCAGTGGTTCTCAACTGGTGGGGAATTCCCCCCTAGGGGGGAATTTTAGGGTTTCCAGGGGGGGGGGGGGGAATGAAGATCATTTCAAGATCGCGTTAATACAAGAACCGATTGCTTTATATTTGCTTTTCCCTTCATACTTTACAGTTATGCACGTCTCATCCTTCTAAAATTCATTTTATAAAGTAAGTAGACCCACAAATCACGTTTTATGTGGATGTCTAGACCTGTTTTAACATATTTACCTTCCTATTTTTACGTATACTGTGTAGGAGTGGGGGGGGGGGGGGGGGGGGGATTTTTAGGTAGGAAATATGAAAGGGGGGAATGACGTTCTGAAAATATGGTGAAGGGGGTACGGGCCAAATTGTTGATAGGAAGGGGGGAATGACGTTCTTAAAATATGGTGAAGGGGGGCACGGGCCAAAAAATGTTGAGAACCACTGCTCTAGCTGGATATACTCTTGTAGAAATTTAGACTAACCTGAGATCTGCGTATCTCTTATGTGTCCGTGAGTTCCCCCTGGGGCTCACGTAGTGTTTTTAGAATTAAACAGCTATGTTATATTTGTAATTATAATAAACTGCGTCTATCATTATAGAATTAGATTAATAGCATCATCAGATTGTGTGACCTGTGAAAGGGTTATATCTATATTTATAAATCTGTCTTATCTCCTGTTGTGTGAGAATTAATGAGATGGTCGGGGATCATTATTCATCCAGGCACTGATAGCAGGAATCCATTGACATACTGTCTTCTCTTGTTAGTACAGTTGGTCGTCATAACTTTCCGCCTGGCACTGTTTAGAAGTAGTGATCCATTCTGGCACTTTGAAAATCATCCTTCTAGAATTGCGAGCCTTTTGATCGCTTCTTCAGCAGTAGTTAGATTCTCTATTCGTAGAAATCAACTTTGTATCAACTTTGATCTACTTTCCATCCAAGTAGTATACGCTACGCTACAACTCCCATAATTTACTCTCTCTCTCTCTCATCTCCCTGTCACATCCTCTGTTCGACAAGGTTTCACTTCTAGGAGTGACTACATAAAACATGGCGTTATCTGTGTCAGCGAACGTACGTTAGACTAAGTAACTAAATGTGGGCGCCAAACAATACTACGTGTGTTTATTTATGTGGCTATTTCAGTGTCCTCAACTGGTTCCCAAACTGATTTCTTGTGTGTAATACGTGTACTGCATTAGAACCGACCAATCATTTCTCTTCTTTAAATGTGTGTTAATATACTGGACACAGCATTACGGTCCGATGTGTTTTTGTGTTTGTTATTTGACCTATGCTGGTTTAATATAAATTATGAGACCTATGTCTAAAGTGAGATCTAAATTATGGGGAAAAAAAACTCCGGATGAACGCAGCAGAAGAAGAAGAATTACAATAACCATGCCATTGTCTTGTAACGTGTCAATGTTGTTGTTAAAGATAATAAGAGTGTTAACCACGAGTCATCATGATGCGGACGAACACATTGACGTCAAAATGACAGTTTAAAGATGACCGCCTCACTTTTGACATGCACCAAAGAGGTGTAGCGTTCTGATATCCTTGTTTTAATCAGTGATGGGGTAAAACCTATAGACATTTATTGGCGAATGAAGGTCCAGTATGGTGATGCATGCTCGTATCTTGTGTATATTTTTTATGTGGGGGAATATTAAATCTTTCAGCCACGTCGACCTCCAAGTGAGAGCAGTAATTTTCCGCTGTGTGAGTGAGTACCAATTCGTAGCCGCAAAAATGCATAAATCCAGGGCAACAAATGTGAGTATGTTCAAATTTTTCCTCTGATGCTAAGAGAGTCAGTGCCAAACAAAAAGTAGATTTGGACCAAACAAAAACGGACGGCAGAAAATAGGAAGTAGGAGTGTGGTCACAGTTATGGCTTAAAAGTTGTTAATATAGTCACAGACATGTTGTATTATATATGAAATTAAAGGGGGTTACATATTAAAAACTACTGTATATAAAAGTTGTAGCATATCTTTTGCATGACGTAGCAGTCAACCCCAGAATTTTTTTTAGCTGTTCGTAATTACTGGGCAAGTTTACGTTCAGTAGTTTGCCATTGGTTTCTGAACGACCGGCACACATACAGTGTTGCCATCTCCTTTGATGAAAAAGCACTAAAATCGACCCAACAAAGCACCAAAAAGCACCAAAAATTGTTGGAAAGCACAAAAAAAAAAAAAAAAAAGCACCAACGAATTTTAGTACAAATGTAACAAGGCAGCACATTATAATTTATTATTATCACTTCATATTACAATGAAGTTTATTCCAGATCCGCCAAATCCCAATCAGAATTACTATCGAGCCAAAAAAAAAAGCACTAAATTACAATATATTTTTTTGTGGGGGGGGGGGGGGGGGGGGGGGGGGGGGGGGGGGGGGGGGGGGGGGGGGGGGGGGGGGGGAAGGGAGGGGGGAGCATTAAAACTAGCACCGCGGGTATTCATTCAAAATGTTATAAGTGGCCCATTATAATTTATTATAATCACTGAATATTAGAATGAAGTTTATTCCAGATCTGCCAAATCCCAGTCAGACAACTCATCTTCAGTTTCTGTAGCCACATTCTGATGTGATATCATCATATGATGATGATGATGATGATGATGATGATGATGATGATGATGATGATGATGATGATGATGATGATGATGATGATGATTATAAGAAACGTGTATATGCCTCCTGTGATCCAATTTTTCGTAGAATATCCTTTGGTAGTTTATAATCATAATCTTTTCATATCTTTTCATTCCATATCTAAAATTCAAAACAGCTGTAACTCTTGATTCTGTTTGGTTGTCAGAAGTCACAGCTTGTACCTCACTGTAAGGTATTGTATTTCGTGTAAGTATTAGAACTCCTGCTTTGTGTCCTTCGTGGTCGAAACGTGTGGAACTAAGAACCAAGTGATGACTGCGAATCTACAATCATAGTCAGACTGCGAGAACAGCAAATTAAAAGAGGTGTTGGCCAAACAAGAACACTACGCAGAAAGCCAAAGAAAATTGATAAACCAAAACAAAACTGGTGTCGTTAGCCGCTACACGCTGCGGGATTTGCTGAGGAGGGAATCCTAGCACTTATGGACTGAATGGTTCGATGTGCAATGAGGATGATCGGTCGACTAATTAACTACCTAAGGGAGATAACAACATAATTTATTGCAAGAGAAATAACTTGAAATATAATATATTTATTATATGATATAAATAACTGTAGTATTTGAATCAAATTTTTATTTAATTTATGTATGTCTTTTTAGAAACCATGTTTGTCATAGAAGTTTTGTAAAACATTTAAGACAACTGAAGAAATTTTATAAATAATATGGCTAAATTTTACAAGCTTGAAAATTTATAACCCATTTTTGTACTTTTTCTTGACATCGAATGACTGTTTTGTTATCTTTAAATGCAGAATTCGCATACGAAATGTGTGGTATATAATTTTTGTCAGGCCTTTTTATAAAGGCCAATAATCATTTGGTAATCAGTCCCAGAACAAAGGTCTCCGTAACCAAAGGCTTGCGAACGCGGTTTGTGAGCCGCTTACAAGGCGTTCGAAACTCAGCTGCGACCGATTTGTGCAGCAGACCGTGTCGCGTTGTGTTATAGCGTGTTGATATGGCAGCCTCGCTGGTAACTTACGGGGGTATGTGAGCTAGTCATTCAGAAAGCAATGGCAAACTACTGAAAGTTAAACTTGCCTAGTACATCAACAGTAGCTGAAAAAATTCTGGTGTTGACCGCAACTGCCTGTTTGCCATTGCTTTCTGAACGACCGGCTCACATACCCCCGTAAGTTACCAGCTAGGCGCAAACGCTGCCGATTCTCGCAGCTGCTGTTTTCCCCACGTGAATATACGGGATTACGAACAAAGTTAAACCCTTGGCGAGAGAGACCATAGATATACACTATCTAAATTAAAATATCTGATATGTGTAAAGCTGTGCCTTGTGTGAACTGATTATATAGTATAAGATATTACTTCGACTCGTGCAGGTCAGCATGGCCGAATGGGTAAGAACGCGTGTTCTTAAACATCCGGTGTGCTGATGCAGAGATTAGGTGCCCCTGCACCGGACAGTTGGACTAAAATGTTGACCTGTCGTCCTTGACTTGGGGACGTAAATTACAAGTACCTCTGAAGTCGGAGTGGGTTCGCCAGTTGTCGAGGGGTCAATGTTAATAGAGAAAGCTAACCCACACGCAAAATTCCGCCCATCACTGCTATAAATAGTGTGTATGGACTACGCTTGAGTTCAATGCGAGCGAGCGCCAGAAAACAGTCGACTCATGATTATTTCCCTTGAACACACACACGGTTACTTTAAGCCCTGCCTGTAATGATATCAGTGGTTATGTTTCGCCATCTCACACGATCACCAGAGTTGTGGATCAGCTATGTCCTTGTCTCCACCATACTACGTGGCCAAGCCATCCTGGTACTCACTTCTCTGCCGCCCCCTGACCCCAATCTCGCTAGCCATTTCAAGTTCTCCAATCCACTTCTTCTCTCATCGTGTCCAAAGAATTGTGACCGTCTACGTCCAATCTCCCCAATCAGCCTACGGCCTACACCCGTCTCCTCTAGGACGCTGTCTTCGGTCTTCCGTCCGTCCATGGCATCCCCTTGCACTCTCCCCAGAAACCACACCTCCACAGCCAGCCAGATATCCCCCAGCCCCTCTGTTCACTGTCCACGGCCAACATCCACACAAAAGCACAGGCCCCATGCATCAACCCAACACTTCTTCTCCAGCCGCAATCGACATCCTTCTACCGGTCAAAACTGTACTGACAATTTGGACAGCTGACAGAGAGCAAGAGACAAGCCACGCTATCAATGAACTTACGGAATAATAGAGTAAATTAAAACTTCCGTGCACGAAACTCAAATGAAGGTCTCAGAAGCCATCACGATTAATCTGCATAGGCCAGCTTTGTGCAAACAGAAAGACGTGAGTCAGTTTAAAATTACCTGTGGTCAACAATTGAAATTACTACGCGAATATGAAGGATTTATTTTATTACTTTATTGTGTGCTGTGTGATTTCTGCAGTATATACCTGACGATATGCAGCGAAATATGGCAGGCAATAAATCGTACAATCTGTTATTTGTGTCTTCGTTATTCAAATCCTTCCATAATTGACGCTGAAGGTTTAAGAAGGAATGTAGAAAACAAAAGGCGGAAATAATTCTATTTATGACTACATAACTGTAAAATTGTCATATATAACTCGGTAACATAACAGAAGCCAATCACCGTAGTGAAGGGTTTACGCACGCGGTTCGTGACCCCGCATAACAGCATTCGAAACACAGCTGTGCGCGTTATGACAGCAGACCACGTTGCGCTGGTATTAATTTCGAAATAGTATGGATGCCCGTCGATCAGAAAGTAATGGCAAACTACTGAACGTAAACTTACCAAAACATCAAAAGCAGCCAAAAATGCTGGTGTTAAACTGCGACGTCCTGTAAAGGGATATGTAACTAACTTTTAACATCGATTGTTGATACTCCATCCTGTTTATATGTGAAATACTATGACAGTTAGTATACATCGAGTGTTGATACTCCATCCTGGTTATATGTGAAATACTATGATAGTTAGTATACATCGAGTGTTGATACTCCATCCTGGTTATATGTGAAATACTATGATAGTTAGTATACATCGAGTGTTGATACTCCATCCTGGTTATATGTGAAATACTATGATAGTTAGTATACATCGAGTGTTGATACTCCATCCTGGTTATATGTGAAATACTATGATAGTTAGTATACATCGAGTGTTGATACTCCATCCTGGTTATATGTGAAATACTATGATAGTTAGTATACATCGAGTGTTGATACTCCATCCTGGTTATATGTGAAATACTATGACAGTTAGTATACATCGAGTGTTGATACTCCATCCTAGTTATATATGAAATACTATGATAGTTAGTATACATCGAGTGTTGTTACTCCATCGGGGTAATATGTGAATTAATATGATAGTATACATCGAGTGTTGATACTCCATCCTGGTTATATGTGCTTGCTTGCTTGTTCGTTGGCTTGAGCTCAGACGCGAAGTCCTGTATGTCGGATGAAGACATCCTGTGGCCAACATCAGTGTGATGTCATACAGGACCTGAGTTTTGCGTGAGTATCCGTTGTCCCATGTCTGGCTTATTGGTGTGCAGACTGGTGGTTCCTCGCCGTACAGGCAGACACTCTCCGACTTCGGAGGAATCGGCGATCCTACTGACTTTAGCCAGGACCCCGAAAGGACCTGTTGCCCATGACGCTCGACGAGGACGCGTCAATAGGTCTTGGACAGTATATAACCCGGCCCTGGTGCCTTGGAAACACCTCTGCGTCCCCTGGTTATATGTGAAATACTATTATACTAGGGGAAGTCAATAAAAGAGCCACAAATGATCGTAGAAAGATAACAACTTGAAACAAGTTTATTTTTATACATACATTGTCCCTTTATTTCTCAAAATAATTTTCACCAACATTGATTGCACTTATCCCCTCGTTGTTCAGCCTCCCAAAAAGGCTGCATTGAAAAGCTGCTCTGTTTTGTTTTTTTTT
>JACEFZ010023857.1:0-20462 GCA_014155875.1 Cepaea nemoralis
GGTTCATACATACTTTCCCTTACAATTTAAGTGGTCACTCGACCATTTGACCAGTACTTGCCCGCTACTTGGTCACTACTTGACAACGTCACTACTTAATTTATTCATCTCTGTTTCACTACACGTACCATACCCTATAATTCTTTCACTTGAGCGGTTGACCACTATTTGAGCACCACTTGACCAACTCTTGATCATCACCATGTCATCATACATACTTTCACCGACAATTTAAGTAGTCATTCGACCATTTACCACTACTTGGCCACTACTTGAGCACGTCATCGATCACTTTAACCAACACAGGTTCACTACACGTACTTTCCCTTACAATTTAAGTGGTCACTCGACCATTTGACCAGTACTTGCCCGCTACTTGATCCCTACTTGACAACGTCACTACTTAATTTATTCATCTCTGTTTCACTACACGTACCATACCCTACAATTTTCTCACTTGAGCGGTTGACCACTGGTTGAGCACTACTTGACCACTGCTTGACCACGTTGTCGACCTTTTACCATCACCGTTTCAATATACGTACTTTTCTCTACCTTTTAAGTGTTCATTCGACCACTTGACCACTGGTTGACCGCTACTTGACCATGTCATCGATCACTTTAACCACTACCATAATCCTAGGGACATCGTCATCTACAATTTAAGTGGTCATACGACCACTTGACCACTACTTGACCATTGGCTGATCACTACTTGACCACTAATTTACCACCCTTTAATCATCACCATATCATTATAACCACTTTTCCCTAAAATTTCCTCACTTGACCACTACTTGACCATTGGTTGACCACTACTTGACCACTAATTTACCACCCTTTAATCATCACCATATCATTATAACCACTTTTCCCTAAAATTTTCCTTACTTGACCACTACTTGACCACCACTTGACCATTGCTTGACCACTAATTTACCACCCTTTAATCATCACCATATCATTACAACCACTTTTCCCTAAAATTTCCTCACTTGACCACCCCTTGACCACTGCTTGACCACTAATTTATCACCCTTTAATCATCACCATATCATTACAACTACTTTTCCCTAAAATTTCCTTACTTGACCACCCCTTGACCACTAATACCTGGTACCCACCCCTTACCAACGAATTTCACTAAGCCATACCCGAGACAATCAATAATATGGACCATCTTTACTTTTTAATATTTTCATTTGTAACCCGTATGTTGACAGTGTATTTGTCACTACGACCCCCTACGGATCACTACTAGCCGCTACCCACCCCTTAACAATAAATTTCACTAAGCTATACCCGATAAAATCATTAATATCGACCGTCTTTACTTTTTAAGGTTTTCATTTGTACCCCGTATGATGATAGTGTATAGGCAGCTACGACACTCTAAAAATCACTAATAGCCGCTACCCACCCCTCACCAACGAATTTCACTAAGCTATACCCGCTAAAATCAATATTATCGGCCATTTTTACTTTTTAAGGTTTTCATTTGTAACCCGTATGATGATAGTGTATAGGCAGCTACGACACTCTAAAAATCACTAATAGCCGCTACCCACCCCTCACCAACGAATTTCACTAAGCTATACCCGCTAAAATCAATATTATCGGCCATTTTTACTTTTTAAGGTTTTCATTTGTAACCCGTATGATGATAGTGTATAGGCCACTATGACACTCTACAAAGCACTAATAGCCGCTACCCACCCCTCACCAACGAATTTCACTAAGCTATACCCGCTAAAATCAATAATATCGACCATCTGTACATTTTAAGGTTTTCATTTGTAACCCTGTGATGATAGTGTTTAAACCCAAATCACCTAGCGTCACCCCACGCGCCCACCCCCTCGCCACCACCCCGCACCCCGTCGTTATTTATTTTTATTTTTATTTATTTTATTTTAATTTTTAATAATTAATTAAACTTTTTATACACCCACTCAATAGTTATCTGCCCTTAGAAACATAAAATCTTAGAATTATCGCCCTTAGATATGACCTAGATATCACCCCTTACCCCACCAAACTATATGACCGAGGAGGAGTGAAAATCAGCCGAGGTCAAGGTCAATCCGGATTAATCCGGCAAATAAGAACCGTTTTGCGCTTTTCTAACTACTATTATCGCCCTTATATATGACCTAGATACCACCCCTTACCCAACTATATGAACGAGGGGGAGTGAACATCAGCCGAGGTCAAGGTCAATCCTCCACAATCCTCCAAATGATAACCGTTTTGCGCTTTTCTAACTACTAGTGTCTGCCTGTACGGCGAGGAACCACCAGTCTGCACACCAATAAGCCAGACATGGGACAACGGATACTCACGCAAACCCCAGGTCCTGTATGACATCACACTGATGTTGGACAACAGGATGCCTTCATCCGACATACAGAACTTCGCGTTGGAGCTCAAGCCAACGAACACAAGCAAGCAAGCAATCACTTAACAACACTCTGACCTTCTGACAGCTGTAAAATATAAACGCCGATGTACACGGGTAATATACGATAAATTATATGCCTTCTCCGCAAGCGTTTGTCAAAAGTAAACTACCCATTTAAACTGCTACCTTTTTTTTTTTTTTTCGCATATCCTTTACAGAACATCGCTGTCAACATCAGCATCTTTCAGCTGACTGTTGATTTCTCGGCAAGATTACGCTCAGTGGTCTGCCATTGCTTTCTGAGAGACCGGCTCACATACCCTGTAAATTACTGACGCGGAGAGAACCGCTACCGATTCTTGCGCACGTCACGTTACTCAAAAGAGTATACAGGATTACTGAGAAAGTCGTGTAACTCCTAGCCCAGGAAGACCGGCAAACTGCTACCTAGGCAGGACTTATTTAACGGTTGACCTGCTATCCCAGACCAGGACATCGCCTGGGAAATAAAGGCGGCCGGTGTGGCAGTAACCACATCAACCACCGAGTGCTTAATGGTCAGTTAATTCATGGGGGGACAACAGGCAAGTGAAATATTTCGGCCACGTTAAAAGACATAACACTCTTATAAAAAACCACACTGAAGAGAAACGCTGAAGGCAAGCGAACAAGAGGTAGACAACGATACAAGTGAGAAGATAACATCAAGAGATGGACGAACATAAATCCGACATAATGTAGTCAGGGCGAGAGACAGGCAGTATTGGAGATCCATTGCAGCCAACCTTCATTGGGAAGACGGCACTTGCTTGATTTATTAATTGAAAGCATGAGGGATAGAACTGTTCATGCCATCCTACCATTACCCATACCCCGTTCAACCTCATACCCAGCAAATGTTAAGACTTGGGAAGGGGTTGTTTACGTACTCATCTTTGTGTTTACAGGTACTGCGGAAGTCTGATGGGGTTCACACAACCCCCGTGTTACGTGTTGTTGGTAAGAACATGCAAAGCCCGCTGTGTGACGGTCATGTGTGAGACCCACTTCTATCTTCATATTGTCTTGTTCTGTCGCCGAGACCTGCCTGTCATGGGGTGTCTCCGGGAGGAATGATATTATCGTAGTGACACACACACGCACACACGCGCGCGCGCGCACGCACAGACAGACAGAGGCTCACTCACTCACACAAACTCAAACCCTTACACTCAAACATACATACCCACTCACAAACACTCACCCGAACACACACACGCACACTCTCTCTCTCTCTCTCTCTCTCTCTCTCTCTCTCTCTCTCTCTCTCTCTCTCTCTCTCTCTCTCACACACACACACACACTGTCACAGACACACACTGCAACCTGTTTAAATGTTCGCATATCCTTTACAGGACATCGCTGAGAACATCAGCATCTTTCAGCTGATTGTTGATTTCTTGGCAATATTACGCTCAGTAGTTTGCCATTGCTTTCTGAGCGGCCGGCTCACATACCACGTAAGTTACCGACGCGATTCGAACCACTGTTGATTCTCACCGTCGTCACGTTACTTACGAGATTATATGAGATTGCGGAGAAAAGTCGCTAACCTCTAGGCCAGGAAGCCGGCGCAACCTGTTTACATCACAAATACGCTTTGGTGAAGATTTAAACACACTACCACCCCGCCGGCAGACATGTCTGCTAGCCATTCTGGTAACGCGGCTTCTTCCTGTCAACCTGGAAATGTATAATTGTATATCGAATGTGTAGTTTATTAAATGGGTGCTATTAGACTCTGCAATTGTATGTGTGTGCGAATGTGTGCACGCATTATACTCTCTCTGACTCTTTGAGAGAGAGAGAAAGAGAGAGAGAGAGAGAGAGAGAGAGAGAGAGAGAGAGAGAGAGAGAGAGAGAGAGACAGAGAGAGAGAGAGATCCGTCATGTAATTAGAACTAACATTACACACATTCTCTGTGAGATGTAGCATCACCAGAAAACAACGGTGACACCAAACGGTGTACCATTGTCAGATGCCATACATGGCCGATGCCTGTTGTTGTTATTGATTCAGGGGCGCCCATGGGGCCAATGCCATGTAGTGACACTTGTTTACCAAAGCTCTGTGATTCTGCCATTAAATATGTGAAGCTCAATTCTGGTCTACGCAATCACAGTAAGAGCAATATTTACATATATATAGTTGCGTTTCGGAAGCTTTCCTGCTGTCATCTTCAGGCTCCAAAACGTGTAGCGGTAAAGTATCACACGGCATGACGATTGGTCTATACAATTATGGGCCTAGCTATACTCCCCCGGTGCGCTTTACGACGTGTAAAACGGCTCTTTACATTTGTATTTTTTTGGGTGCGGGTTGCGGGGGGAATGAACAGGCTGATAAGCTGGCAGGGAATGCACCTCTTGGTGGTAGATTGCCCATGGACAAGGGGGAGGTGGTCGTGCGATTGTGGGACCAGGTAGAGAAAGCGGGGGGAACAGATTGAGAACTCGCATGTGAAACGAATGAGATTGCGGGGGATCTGCAGGGGTTCTAGAAGAATCTCAAAACTGAGAGGGAAGACTAGGAGAACTTTAATTCAGATAGCGGTAGGAACGATTATTAGTATGACTCTTCGCTGGCTGTTAAACGAGATAATGGAGCACGTATGGGATTATCCTGAGTGCAGTGATATCGGTTCTTAACTCAACTCAAATTGTATTTTTCGGGAAAAGTACAAGCAAATGAAAAGGCTGACCGATAGGCCAAGAAAGGCGGACGACTACCTCGGCCTGATAAAACATAAACTAGAAAACTTGGTGACTACTGGAAAGATTGGGGTGAGATTGGGGTGGGGGGGGGGGGGTAGAAAGAACAAGGGGAAGACAAAGAAGTAAATACCTGCATGGCTTGACCACATGGCATGGTCGGGAAAGACCACAGAGCTGATCCACGACTCTGGTGATAGTGTAAGATAGCGAAACATGACCACCCACGCAATTATAGGATGGAGTGAAAAGCAGAGCATCCTAGCCACAAGAAAGATGATGTATTGTACCACCTCACGGGTAAGGTTAACTTCGTCAACAAATGCCCGCAGAAGTCGGATGTGTCGGCTTAAAGGAGAAATTAAACAGGCACAACGCAGTTACATCTGGAGAAAAACAAAACACTCCCGATGAACGCAGAAGAAGAAGAAGAAGAAGAAGAAGAAGAAGAAGAAGAAGAAGAAGAAGAAGAAGAAGAAGAAGAAGAAGAAGAAGAAGAAGAACCAACTCAAGAGAAACGATCAAGTGACAATCTTCAGACAGTACAGGACATAACAGGCTGAAATAGCACGTGTTCAATAAAGTAATAATATGAGACCGATGAATGTAAATGTGGAATTGTTAAAATGACAGCTAAACATATGCAACGAGAGTGTTCTACATATGCAGAACTGAGAATATAATTTCGGTTTACACGCGCTCTATATTAAGAGAAACTATACTATATGGAGACGCCAACAACCTTAAGTTGACTGCTGCTTTCTTTAAATGTATTCAGACAGCCATCTGCAGGTGTATGGAGATCAGAGGAAGAATGATCCGAATACACCCATTTGGGTGTGGCTGTTATACGGTTCTGGCATTCCATTACGTTGATGGACCAATCAAAACTCGTTATGTGATGTGGTCAGTTTCACTCTGGTCACTTTTACCCCCCAACCACCACCACCAGGATATTTCCATGGTAGCCATGTTGAACCTGTAAGTCTATGGCAATTTTTAAATGCGCATCTCTAATATAAACATAGGCAAATCGCATCTCATCCTATCTTGTTCATCTTGTATCTTACGGTGTCGAGGAGAAGCATAAACAGCGGGAGAATGTCCGCTTATGGGCTTCGTATATCGAGATTTCCATGGACTCTGTTGTTCCCTCTGTCTATCGTTTACATGGTCGGACTCTTCTTCTGGTTCTAATTGGTCTGTACATCAGTGCATGCTGTGGTATATTGTTAGTTGGTAGCCTAGTTATATGACCGAACCATTTAACTTGCTGTTTTATAATGAAATTTAGCGCTTCTATAACCCCCACGTTAGTCCTGATTCTTTATTTCTGATTTTCTCTCTTCTTGATACATTGAGTATTTTCTCAGGAATGTAATTTCCGTTGTTGTGATTTTCTTTCTCTTTTCTGCCATTGTCCAGATTTGGCATTGGTAGCACGGTGTTGGTAGGAAGATTGTGTCGTAGAGTGTTTTTTTTTTTTTTTTTTAAATATAAATATCTACTTATACATCTTGCTTTTTAGTATTGGTGCTATTTGTCCAGTGAATTCCGAACGTAAATCTGAAAGAGATCAAATCAGTGAAAATATGTCTCATTGCAGAGTGCGTGCTGTGTTTGAACTGGGATGCTTTCATTACTTACATTAGTCATAACTTTAATAATACTTTACTACTATAATACTTTACTACTAGTGCAAGTGATAACGTATCTCCAAAACCACATTTTCGTTGTGTTCTGAACAAGTCAAGCGTCTTGATATAATTCTACTGTTGTTTAGAAATACATGGAGGGATAATGATGCACTGAAAGACAAGTCAAGGGAACACAGGGGATAAGAGAGCTGACGCAGCAAGAGTGTAATGTAGTCATATACATAATACAGCAATACCTCGGTTTTCGTTGATAATCCGTCCGAATACAATTGGCGAAATTTGAAACCGGCGAAAAACGAGACAATTATTTCGTATTAATTAATGTAAATCCAATTAATTTGATCTAGACACTCCAAAATACATGCCAAAAACACATTTTATAGAGAATAAATATGGTGTTTAATACTAAAACAATACGAAATTAATATAACATTAGTATAAAAGACTAATTAAAGAATAAACAAACATTTAACATGACATTTACCTTTCTGAAGACTCTTCCTAGCGTATGGAAGACAGCGAGGAGGGGAGAGAGAGGTGCAGATATTATTGCTTGGAAGGGGAATTCCTCACCCCACCCCCACCCCACCCCTAAGGACCTTAGGTATCAAGGTGCTGTCTGGGGTCATGTCCTTTCTTGGTCTTTTGGCACTAGGGCCACATGGGGACGCCGACAACATCCGAGGCAACCGACGAAATCCGAGACAAATATTTCGCGGGAAAAAAAAATCGACGAAAACCGAAACCGATGATAACCGAAGTCAACGGAAACCGTTGTATTACTGTATGTTTCCGGGTGCCGCGGTGGCATAGCGGCTAGACTCTCGCCTCTTGACCTGATGGTCATGGGGTCATTCCATATCAGGGCGTTTTCGAATTTTTAAAGTTGACCTAGGATTCTAGACTGACCCAGTCTAACATATGTACCAGGAAATATCTGGAGAAGTAAAGGCGGCAGGTGAGACACTCAACACATCACCCACTGGGTGCTATTTTGTCTATAGAGGTATGGATCTAGCACCACATACAAAGTTGACTCTACAGCGTGTGAAAATGTTCTTTAATGTTTACTACAATATATTTCCAACTGCAGTGTTTTAACCCACACAGATTCACCGATCTCGCGTCGAGCACATTCGCTGTCATCCAAGCTTACGCGGAGTCTGTAAGTACGTTATGCTGACCGTGTGTGAGTGTGTGAACAGGTCAATAGTTCAAGTTAGTGGCATTGGCAGTGGTCTGAAGTTAAAAGTCTTAACATATGTTAGATTATTTTTTTTATTTTTTTTTTTTTGCATATCCTTTACAGGACATCGCTGTCAACACCAGCATCTTTCAGCTGTATGTTGATTTCTTGGCAAGATTACGCTCAGTAGTTTGCCATTGCTTTCTGAGCGGCCGGCTCACACACCTCGTAAGTTACCGATGCGATTCGAACCATTGCTGATTCTCACCGTCATCACGTTTACCCACGAGAGTATACGAGATTACGAAGAAAAGTCATAACCTCTAAGCCACGAAGTCGGCTTTAGATAATTAGAGGTTGGAATATGTACACTAGCCAAGACCTTGATGCAGGGTTCCGTGCACAAGTCCCTTTAGGATAGTGTGAATAGTTTGGGAGACCAAAAAGTCGCTTAAAAGTCGAAAGGGTCAACTTCATAGCACCGGGTTTTATCCCATGTGGCTCAGTCTCTTTCCGCAGCACAGAAAGCGTCACACGAAGCACGAACCCTTTAGCTCCAGTGAAAAACCCCAGGAGTCTCCGAAAAAACAAAATGCACTCGTGAACCGAAGGACGCCGCTCGAAATCGAACCCACAACCTTCTGAGACCGAGTCAGACGGCTTGACCACTTTGCCACGGAGACTCCAGTTTGGGAGAACAGAAAGATTATAATGGCTTGGATTGACTGGTTGATTAATTTCGAGTATACGACGCACCTGAATTTTGGAGGACATTTTTTGAAGAAAAAAGAGCGTCTTATACTCCGTAAAATACAGTATGTCACATACCCGGTCTCAGCGTGAAATAGCAGTATCCTTTTCTCTGCCCATCCCTAACATACCTGTTTTTTTTCCCCCCCAACGAGTTACTGTTCAATTAGAGTTGCAGCCCCTGTTCTGATCTAGTTATAATCATCATCTCTATGTTCGTTGCAAAGTGGCTTATGCCATCATGTCTCCACAGATCTCGGTAATTGCACATCGTCCATTACCCCATATGGACAATAATCACCTTAGGATTAAAAAGCCTGTGAGGGTAAACTCAGGACTATCATTCTGAGCCGGTGATGGGCCCTAACTATAACTTCTCCTTGAAGTTGACCGGGGTAGGGGTAATGGTGGAATCGAACCAAATCTCGGTCTTTGGTGTTCTGGGTCAATTCTTTTCCAGGCATTCCCCTACGCCGTCATCGTAGCCCTTCAAGCATCACTTCTCTCGCCCTGTTTCTGCTTCTTCTACAGCTCTTTCCAGTTGTCACGATGTTCTCGTCTGTCTCCTTTTCATTATGTGTTTGTCTATTTTTAAATAGTTGTGTATAACGTTCTACTTCTGTTAATCTCTTCCAGATAATCATTGTTAGTTACTCTGGCTGTCAAAGATATTCGCAACATTCTTCTCAGAAAACACATCTTTGCTGCCTCTAAACATCGAATAATGTTTACTAATATTATCAGCGTTTTTATGTATCTTGTACACACACACACACACACACACACACACACACACACACACACATACAAACACACCCACACACACACACACACACACACACACATATATATATATATATATATATATATATATATATATATATATATATATATATATATATATATATTGCTTACGTGTTAAAACGTAATAAGCCGTTTGCTTGCAGGTTGCCTTTGTTACATAAGTTTGCCCGCTTCAGAGTGTGGCGAAGAGGCGAGAAAACACCCAGATCGACTAGTATAGAAAGTGTAAAGATCAGTTCACCAAGTGCATCGGTGACGACCGTTAAACTGTCCCCAGGACCGGATCGTCGTCCGTCAAGAGCATTCACATCGGCAACTGACCTATCCCCAAGACCAGATTTTCACTGCTCGCAACAGCTGAGTCGCTTGGATACCGGTACATCGCTGAGAGGTAACTGCCAGTCAGAGATTGCGTGCATCGGGTCGTTGGTCAAGCCGCGTCGTCATATAAACAGTGGTCTACGTTCATGGGTTGAACGTTACAACCATATAAAGGATTGTATAGATGCCCGTGTTGAGCCTCATTGTGATTGGACGGACGGTATAGATGCGTGTGGTCAGCCTCATTCTGAATCATTTGTTAAACATAAATGTAATTGGGAGAAGGGTATAGAATACTTGGCCGAACCTAACTATTGTATGGAAGAGGAGAGAGATTCATGGTTTCAAAACCGTGAATTTAGGACTTCTGGGAAGTTACTAGCAAAGGCTCCCAGCAGTGGATTGGCAAGAAGCAGTCGAAACACCGACACCAGCCATGCCTCTGGCATGTCAAGAAAGAAACAGTCTCCTAAAGTTGAAATGAATAGATACTTTTCTGGAAAGCGTGTGCGTCTAATTAAAGAAAGATTGACCGACAATTATTATTATGTAAACTCGGACGAGGCGGGTTCTGACTTGCTACACGGCGATTTAGGTTCGATTCTTAATAAATATTATAAAGACCCCTGTACTGGAATTTCAGAAATTGAGCAACTGAAGGCGAGGCGAAAGATAACAGCTCCTAGTTCTGAACATATACAGGAGGAAGGTTTTTCTGTTCTGAAGGCTCCAACGGGCAAAGCCCTAAGTATAAATACTACTCCTAACTCTACGCCAGAACGTAGGAAATGTATGTTTACAACAACCATCTGTCACAATTGCCAGAATAAGGAGATTCGAAAGAAGAAGAAAGAGACGCGTGGGATTCTAGAAAAGAGTTCAAAACAAAAGAAAAGATCGCAAAGGAGTAATATATCCACTGTGTCTTCTAAATCTTCTGTATTGACTTCGCACCGGGCTAAAAATACCGTTTCTGTGAAGCCAGTAAATCCACCGCCCCCAAAAATAATCCCTAAAACACACGAGTCCAGCAAAGAAAACCATGTCACCAGACGATCAACGAAACTATCCCAGAGAAAGAAGCAAAATGACACCGACCTTGAGATTGTTAATTACGACCAACACAGTATTCTTCCATGCCAGGGTCAGTTGTTAACTGGGCACTCAGCCGTTCATATAACAGAGGGGAGCGCCCAAACAGGAAGCCAGAAAAGTTACAGCAGTGATAATTTGCAAGGGCACAGTCTGTCAAATATATTTCCAAGTTTGTCCACTGAGGCAGTCATTAATTCACTTCCGCACACGGAAGAATTTCTCAGCTCCTCCGGGCATTACTCCAGCATCAATGGCATAGTCTTTGCTGCCAGTAGCTCGAAGGAAACGTTTTCGGAAATGACCGATTCCTGCAGCAAATCAAATAAAAGTTACGAAGACAAGCGCAGCAGTAAACCTCTCATGGCTATCAAATCCGTTAAGTCCCTCTGCATGTCGGGTGCATGGAGATCGTTGGCTGTGAGAAGCGATGAAAGCGATTTCTTAGGTAGAACCCCGAGTGAAGCAGAAAGGGATGTATGCCCTCTTGCACCCAACACTGTTTTTTCCAATAGTAGAATTAAATGTCAGGTATCTAGTAAAATTCAGAGTCCGCGAATACGGAACTTCAAAGAATCATGTAAACATGAAGTAGGAAGTAAAATTAAAAGAACCAGTACGAAATCGATTGCTGTACAAAGTGATATGTGCAGTACTAATCACAAACTCTTTACTGCCCAGCAGGCCTCTGTCAAACACCCACTTTCTTGTCAACAGCAGGACCAGAAGACAGACAGCATATTTCAATGTGGCAATGTCCATCCTCCACAGGCGTCCAATTTCGTGTACGGTAATCGTCTAATTAGAGGGGAACCGCTTGCAAGTATGCGACAAGTATTGTCAAAAGCTGCGATAATGACTTCTTCTTCCAATTATGACACAGACAAACAAAGTGTTTTGTCACAAGCTGACGCCATTTCGTGGTCAATGAATGTTCAGTCTAGAAGTTCGAAAAGGGACGTAAGTCAGGATGCGCAAAAAAAGGCCAAGAAAAACCGCTTTGCCCCAACTTCAGACATTCATTTGCAGCAGGAAACACAACATACTTTAGCCTCTGAAGGGTGGGTAAAGTTGGCGTTTGCAAACAGCAACAAGATGTTTGAGTATAAAACAGAATCAAAGCAACCTCACAAGGATTATTTCAACAGTGGGCATGAAGATAACGACACGGATCCGAAAGTCCAGAAGAGAGTACACAACGAAATTCCCATGCCCACTACGCGACCATTTGACGGACATGTTTGCATTACTGAGAAAGCTACTTTAAATGACGCTACACAAGTAGTTGCCAATCCTCAACAGAAAGAACTCAAGGATTACCCGCCGAGACAGGAGCTTCTTTCCACCAGGCCGAATACTGCCATCACAAGAGACGCATCCAAACGCAGGAGCTTGATTCCCCGACACATTAACACCCTGTCTAAGATTAATAGAGCCAAGCAGGACACAAGAGAACATGTACCATGTCCGGCAAACACTCTGGGCAGATATCCCGCAAACACACAGGGTACTTATCCTGCAAACACTACAGGCAGGTATCCCGCAAACACTCTGGGTACTCATCCGTCAAACGCAATGGGTACTTATCCCTCAAATAATACGAGTACTTATCTTTCAAATACTATAGGTACTTGTCCTGAAAACGCTACAGGAAGTTATCCCGCAAACACTATGGGTACTCATCCCTCAAATACTATCGGTTCTTATCCCTCAAATACTATGGGCACTTATCCTTCAAATACTATGATTAGTTATCCCTCAAACACCATGGGTACTCATCTCTCAAACACAATGGGTACTCATCTCTCAAACACAATGGGTACTCATCTCTCAAACACAATGCGTACTCATCTCTCAAACACTATGGGTACTCATCTTTCAAACACAATGCGTACTCATCTCTCAAACACCATGGGTACTCATCTCACAAACACTATGGGTACTCATCTCTCAAACACAATGGGTACTCATCTCTCAAACACAATGCGTACTCATCTCTCAAACACAATGGGTACTCATCTTTCAAACGCAATGGGTACTCATCTCTCAAACACAATGGGTACTCATCTCTCAAACGCAATGGGTACTTATACCTCAAACACTATGGGTGGTGATGTAAATTCAATGGCATCCCGTGTGTCTAAAAACGCATTCTACAGAAGTACATTCAAATCGGCAGCAACTGAACAGCACCCAACCGGAGAGAAGGCAAACGACAAACCTACACAAAGAACGTTGGTTTCTGAAACTGTAAAATCTGGTAAACAGAAACCATATGAAGTAATTACAGCGAAGAAACAAACGCAGTTCAGGCAAATACGCAGAGAAAGGCGGTGTCTTCCACAAACTCAGACAATGATTGCAAACACACCGACAGTGCCCAAACGCAGCATTGGAAGACTACACAGATGGACGAGGTCATTGATAAAAGACACTCAAAGCCAATGTAAACCAGTTGCAAAGTGTTCCGAAAAGAAAGAACTTAGCAGCGTCATGAAAATTCCTGGATTAGCTTCTCGGGTCCCGAAACTCGGCTTAATGCATGCTGAAAGTATGATAAGTGCTAACGCTAAATCTGGCACTACTACATCTGAGAATGCACAAAATAAGCAAATTGATGCTAGTCACGAAATGAAACCAACATCAATAGCGAATAAAGAAAAAGGTGGCTTTGCAGGTGTAAATAAAGGTAACGAAAAGGAACAAAACGTCCATACACAGAGCAAAGATTCACAAGAACGCAAGGAAAGCTACAAGGAAATATGTACAGATGAAGGCGCGGGTCATGCACAGGCTGACGCATTTAGTTCGCATTCGCCAAGCGAAGAGATATCTTTGCTGACATTGGCCACATTAAACTACAGACTGATGTCAAATAGTCCAATACCCCAAAGGACAAATGAAGAAGATGTGCAGAAAAGAAGTAGTTTTGAGACCGAGAAAGGCAACTCTGGAAACAGGTATAATTGTGGTATATTAGAGAATTCTACTAATGAACAACATACTCTAGGCTCAAAACCAGAAGTGTTGACCAACAAGGCATTTAAATTGTTGAGCGGGACGAGGTCTAGAAGTGAGAGAATTACTCAAAGTGAGGCTACGTCCATACAAAGAACTCAGGAGAAACGCGCACTGAAATCCTTTAAATCAGCTACGGATAATGCTACTGGCGGGAGTCAAACACACGAGTCAGTAGACCTCCCCTGTGAGGTTGACTGTCGCGGGACTAGGTCTTTGCGCTGGAACTTAGATACCAAGTGTGGAAACATAAAGACAACCCAAGGTGTTGCTACGAGCACGCTCAATGTTCAGGTGACGCATGATTTAAAATCGTTTAAATGTACGTTAGATAATGCTGACCAATGTTGTCACATTGGAAAATCCACAGACCTCAATGGTGTAAATAATGATTACGCTAAGGTCGTACTGTCGGTCAAGAACATATCTACAACAGATAGCGCAGACCCTACAATTACAAAAACAGTTCCGTCGAAGCAATTGTTCAGGCCGGCTTGTAAAGAAAATGCTGGTGAACGATGTGAAACAGTAAGACCATACCTCACTGCCAGAAAAACAAGTCGCAGTCGCAGTCACAGCAGTAAAGTATGGTCAGAGCTGGACTGTAACAAGAGTAATACAACTGAAAACATAACAGATAAGAGAAGATGGCACGGGGGGTTTAAACGTGAAGTCGGAGGTAATACTGCAGGCTGCAGTGAGGCGGTCAAACAGAAGCTGATTGATGCATCTAGGAAGTACAGTAAGGATGAGAGATGTTTGAAACCTCGGTGTTATCGGACATGCAAATTGCCGTGCATGGTTTATACACCGAATGCGGTAGAAGATCCATTGTTACACCTTCCACCTGGGATATGTGCAGCTAGAGAAAACAAGTACACCATACATGTGAGGAATTCACGTTGTAATGAGGTGTTAGCTGGCACTGAACAACCACAGATTGATGAAGTAACAAGTATCCGTAGCAGTACACCACATGTACAACTCAGTGATGACACCAAACACATACAAGAGAGAACTAAAATTGTCAAGGGAATAACCGAAGAGACATTTGAAAACCAGCTACTAGGAAATGCGTGTTTAAAGTACAAAGGCACTCGAAATACATTTGAAGTAAACAACAATGACAGACAAGCAGATCCGGTGGTAGATTCACGAGCAGGAAGAACGTTCAAATTAAGTACACGATTTTACACAAAGGATAACAAGCTACCCGTACACTGTAATTACATCACGGTAAAGACGCTTCACGGAAATTGTGTCAATAAAGTTATTGAAGAACATGCAAAACAAAAATATACCCAGGACGGACCCAAACGTGTGCATTGCATGCTAAAAGATACTGCTACGAGAAAGCTAGCTTTTAAGCAAAGTGGTATTTCAAAACCAAGAATTAAACACCCTTTAACAAAAACAGCGAACACTGAACAAATGAAAGCTGAAAACAAATATCCAAATACTATAAATAAAACAAGCCGCTCGAAAACTTATCTGTCTGAAAACAATTGTAGGCAAAATAACAAAACGGCTCGTGTGAAGAACTGTACACATGTGTGGACCGGTAATACAGCAGGTAACAGAGTTCTACAAAATGAAACAATTATCACATGCATTAACGATTCGCGTCAAATGAAAAGTCAATGGTTGGAAGATGGCAGACCTGTCCTGTCCCAGAATCAGTGTAATGGTTCTAAATCAGGGTTAGAGAGTACTTTGGGATACACCCAGCTGCGAAGAATTCAAACTGAAGGGAATGAAAATGATTTCTCAAACATCAAGGTTCAGGAGTTTGCGTCAATGAAATCTACATCTCGTATGAATGTTTTTCTAAACCAGGATGGCATAGTAATTCTAAACAGCAATAGACACTCTGCGGATGGTCTACTTGTGCATAATGTTCATGAGTGGGATACAACTGGTTTCCACAGCGCCACGGAACAACAAGATGTTGCGCAGTATAACTTAATCTGGTCAGAGAGGATATGCTATTGCAAGTGAAGAGATGCCAGTCCATAAACGTGAAGAGATGCCAGACCATGAAATTGAAGAGATGCCAGACCATGAAAGTGAAGAGATGCCAGACCATGAAAGTGAAGAGATGCCAGACCATGAAAAGTGAAGATATGCCAGACCATGAAAGTGAAGAGATGCCAGACCATGAAAGTGAAGAGATTCCAGTCGATGCAAGTGAAGAGATGCCAGACCATGAAAGTGAAGAGATGCCAGTCGATGAAGGTAGAGAGATGCCAATCCATGACATAACATTATCATTACACAATAATATCCCCTATAGAAGTAAAGTCTCGGTATGCCAGAAAACGAGGTCGTACTCTGGAAGTTTAAGAACTTCGCAGAGCATGTCTTCTGCGGAAGTAGGAGCAGCTACTTGTGTTTGCTGTCCCCTCAGAAGTATATGCTCCGTGCTAAAAGTCAAACAGCTAAATTCTGTTGCTGAAATCGAGAGCCAGGGTTCCACTTGGTGGAGGAGAAGAGCATTAGTTGGAAGTGCCCGAGACTGCATTCATACATCAGACATCGTTAAAAAATCTAGCAATAATTGCCAGACATACCATGGCACTACACAAGATGCAGCAATTTCCAAATATGCCAGGACATGAAGAATTCATCAAGGCAACTCTCTGTTCAGATTCAAGTGACAAATATGTACATAAAGAACCCGGGATTATAAACAGTGATACAATAAAACATCTACCATCAAATACTGAGCTGCGTGTTATGCCTGGGTATGTTTCAAATGCTTCTGAAGACTTTGCTTATGAGACACTTGGATGCTCTGTAAGATTCAATCAGAATGAAGAAGACAACGAGAAAGTGTTTCATGAACACGGACCTTACAACATACAAGAAGTAAGCGACAAATGCTGCTCGAAAGCTAGGTGTCCAGATGACAATAGCTGTGTAACGGATTTGATAATGTGTCCAGGTTGTTGTAATTTTGGACGTACGCTCAAAACAGACAGCAAATTATGTGAGTATGACACACGTTTTCTACGGAGCTTGCAGGCTCAAGTAAACACCAACGTCCAAGAGAAGGGTGAGGATATCGCGACTTTAGGAGGTGATCAAGTAACAGCCAGTAAATCACAGCTTTTATTCTCATTTAACAGAACTTTGGATTGCACACATACAGACATCGACAGCAATGATTCAAGCAGTCTCTCGTCAACAACGAAAGAACACAGTTCACATACACATCATTATTCACCAACGGAGAGTGAATCTGTCAATTATTGGTCAAGAGATAGTCAGTCTACGTACCAGTATTCTTCATCGCAGGAGAGCGAATGTAAATCTCATCAAACGAATTCTAATAATTACGATGATTATTCTATGGGCAGATTTGCGAGGAAGCACGAGTCTAAATCTCACTACCATTTAATAAAGGAAAACAAATCTACTTCTCAACATCAATTCCTTACGAAGTGTGAATCTAACTCTCATAAACAGGGACCCCGCTTAATTAATTCACGATCTCTTAAACCGGCAAAATCACAGTCATCGCCCCATGCTAGAAAGGTGGAAATGACATCCTCAGAGGACAGGAAGAGGAAATATGTAGATCAAGGTCAACATCCAAAGGAGCAAAGCACTAGTGTGTCCATGCATGTCGACAAGAAGCGGGTCATACCGTTGACAGCTCTGGTACAAGGAGATAGTGATCGACAATCAGCGCTTGCCTGCTTGTGGACACATGATGGATATGCTTCTCCTCGACTTCAGAACATGCCCAGCAATCAAGTAACGTATCTGCCAGCTAACTTAGGTCAACAATTTCACGAAGATGAGGATATTGATGTTCAAAGACAGGAACTTTCATTAAGGGAGGGACATGGCAATGCAGATAAAAACAGACTAAACTCTCTCCAAGGGCCCTTTGAAAGTATTTCATTAAATAGGTCTGTTAGTTCCGCAGTACTTCACAAAATTAACAGAGGTAACAAACGTACAACACAACAGTATGCGTGTCAATATACACAAAGTCAAAAAGAGACAGACATACAGACATTTACTTCAAAAAGTCTGCAATTAATATCTAAGAAGAGTGAGTGACACTTGTTTGAGCTGTAACAGTGATGTTAAGAATACAAATGCCGATCTGGAAGGTAACAAACAAACAACAGACATTCGACATTGGCTCGTCGATCAGGTCGGCCGACATCCGTGAAGGATAGAAGCGACTTTATCCTGAAACACAACGTCACGGACTCATTAAGCAGTTTTTAGCGTGAACCAAGAGACTGCAACAATTGCCAGTGAGATTGCACGTATAGAAAACGGAAACAGAGGGTTACAAGAGCTGTAGCATTTCCCTCGAAAAGCTGTTGTACAGAAGGAGAAGAATTACAAACTGGAGGTGCGGTGACATGTACCTAAATAGATGCTCGAAGCAGCTGACCATGGACCATAGTTTAAGTCGCCAGCGTGAATATCATCGATGACTTTGACGGGACAAGCAAACCCTCAGCGTAAGTAATGACGCTTACTAAACGAAGCTTTGACTTCTTCGAGTTCTCGTCTCTGTCTACACATCTTCCTCGAGAAGTCCAGCCGGTACAAGAAGGAATAAGTATAGTCAAAAATATGTTCACCACACAGCATGAAGCAAATACAATGATGCTATAAAACCGAATTGAATTACAGGCCACACATTGAAACTAGTGAACACATGACCAGACAAATACATTGAAATGAAGGTATGACTCTAGTTTCTTATTCTAGCATCACTTCAACGGTTAAACTACACGAACCTGTTTTCCTGTATACGCAGACATTGTACATAGAAGTTGTGAAACTTGGTTCAACATCAACTACAACAGCAATAACAAATCTGGTACAGGAATATACAAAACACAAGAGATGTACATAGAGTAAATATTAACATGAAAGCTAAAGCCACTTTTATAAATGCAGATGAGTGTCATAATTAGTCTTAATCTCATCTCTTTTCTTGCAGTACCATAGCTATGCATAGTGTGCCTTATGCACTCCAAATTAGTCGCTACGTCGAAATTTTGTCAATTGTAGCATGTTTTCCGTGATTGTATTTAGTGTGGCTATTATTTCATCCATTCCCAAGAAACGTGTGATGTGTGATTGACATTTCTGCCATCAATCCCAGTCTTCAGATAATATGTTCTCAAACTGTCTGCATTTGGTTGGAGCGAACTAAAGACATCTGGCTAATACCATGGTCTCTTCCGCTTTGAAAATCATAATACTATGATCTTTCTTAATGCTTATTTCCCCAAATGAACCCCTATTTCTAAACCTTCACTAGCTGAAAGAATTATCCAGTATCTTGATTGTTTCTACTTTAATTTCAATTTCAAACTTCTGTGATACAATCTTCTATCTAGTCTCAACTTGTCGATGTTCTGCCCCCATTACGTCTGTAAGACTAGTATAATCAGTCGACTCCATACTTCTCTGATACATTCGTAACACTGGTCGTTAGGTTTTAACATTATGACTCCGCTGAATCTATAAGATCAATATTATCAGTGAATGCTAAATTTCCCCCAATCGATATGAATGTTGTACAATCACAAAATGTCACAAAATGTTTTTTGCAATTCTCAATGTCTGTACTAAAGATCATTACGGGCAGGGTGTATTCTTGACGAACTCTGACAGTTATTTCAAAATGTAAGAAGCATTGATTGACATCCATTGACTAGGACGAATTACGGTAAACCATAACTTCCAGTGCAACCTTTAAATGAATTTTTACAAATACTGAATCGACGCTTGTGACAAGAGACTGTTGCTTAGCAACAATTGTTGCGTCGAGAATTTACAAACTGAGATTTTACATTTCGATCATGCGCAAACAAAATACATTTGCAGTTGCCATGTGAAATAAACATGCTCAAGGAGAAATATATTCTGTTTATTTATTTATGTATTTATTTATGTTTGGTTTTCTCTGCCTTAGCTAGCTTTGAGCTCAAGTGTAATTCACACACGTGCTACTATTTCCAGTGTACGGGGCTGATGTTTGCGTGTGGGTCAGCTTTCCTGATTACCAATGTCCCCGGCCACCAGGCGAACAAACTCCGATTTATTATTCCTCTAATATCCTTCGCTCTAGTATGCACAGCCGGCTCTGACGAATGCAATTCGTAATCACGCATACCGCGTTCGATAACATAGTTGAGGGAGATTTGGAAGCAGACGGCCGTACGTTGGTTTCCTTACAAAGGTATGGTTGCTGGTCGTTCAGAAAGCAATGGCTAACTACTGAACGTAAACTTGCCAAGAAATTATAAACAGCTAAAACAATACAAACCTCTGGGGTTGATTGCCAAGTCCTGTAAATGATGTGCAACTAACTTTATTTTTAAAAAAAGAAGAAAACTAGTGTGCATGCAATGACAATTTTTGAGCACTTGACCGCCCATTTACCTGCTAGAGGGGGCACACAGCACAGTTGATAGTTGAGTAGAAGTAGCAGGAGAAC
>JACEFZ010023858.1:0-10000 GCA_014155875.1 Cepaea nemoralis
CAGTAACTGTAGACGAAGTTTTTTTGAGAAATTTCTTGGGGGCCCAGCCATACATGATCTTCGAGAGAGTTCAGAACCGTTTGACTACTTCAGTCTCATTGTAAATGAGGACTTTTATCAGTCTGCTATGAACAAACTAATTTGTATGCCACTCAATGACAAGAAAAGGCAGGTAAAGTGGATGTTTACTGGTCACCTGTGAGCACTCAGGAAATAAAAATTTATATTCGGTCTTGCTATACTCATGGGCTATGTTCAATTGCCTGAAACTGCCATGTATTGGAGCACAGATGAAGATCTCTATCATCCCGGAGTATCACAGTGCATGGGAAAAACTAGATATGCAAAAATCTCCCAATATTTTCATCTCAATGACACCAGTAAGCAGAAGCCCATAGGCCACAAAGATTACGATCCACTGTACAAGGTAAGACCGTTCCTTGATATGGTGAGGAAAAAACATATCCTCATGTTTTTCTGCTGGCAGAGATATCAGCATTGATGAAGCCATGATTGCCTACAATGGTAGACTAAAGTTCAATGGCTCGGAACGCTGAAGAAGAAGAAGATGACATCACGTAAGGCACCCGGTGGCAGACAAGATGTTCAGATATCCACAACAGTGGCCGCCTACAACAGATCAATGGGTGGAGTGGACAGGTTTGACCAGCTGTCCTCATATTACCCTGTTGGTAGGAAATCTGTGAAGTGGTGGAGATATATGTTTGCCTTTCTCCTGGAAACCTCTATTGTCAACAGCTGGATAATTTGTTCAAACTCCCATCGCCCACACACAAGGGTTGGTGATGTTGGCCATCTCGCTTTTCGGCGTAGCCTGGTTTCTACTCTTGAAGGGTAACATTTCGAGGAAACGGAAAGCTTCTTCTTGCCCCACAACTGTAGGTCTGGGTACCAGCAATCTTTTGGACCACAGACTAATTCGTATGGATGGCAAAAGGAAAAACTTGCTACTGGTGTGCCAAGATGAACACCAAGTCTGGTAAGAAGAGCAGAGCCAGTGAGGTTGTTTTTGGATGCAGTCTCTGTCAGATATGGCTGTGCAAGGGGGAATGCTTCACAAAATACCATGAATCACTTGTATCAAAGCACATGGATATATAGTGCAGGATATTTGCTGCTATCAGGGCACTTGGATACATAGTGCGGGACACTTTCAACATCATTTTGTGAGTAAAAAATTTTTCTTCACATTTTTTCCCAGTTAAAATGTTTTTTTAAACCTTTCTTTTTGTTTTATTGTTTTTAATGTTGCTTTATGTTAAACTGTGTCCATTTTTCTAGTTTATTAGTCATCTAGGACATTTATATGTCAAACCAATTCGTGTATAATGACTTTACAAAATATAAAGTCATTAATTTTGCGGAGTTATTTCCCTTTTGTTAGTTATTAAAGGGCTAATGCACACAAGAATTCAGGAACTTGCTAATAAAAGAGCAGGCTGTCTAAAACAATAGAAGGAAACACCATAATAGAAAAAGATCAAATTTTACATATATGTTCAGCTTATGTGAAAAATCATTATGATGATAACAAAGCTGAACAGTATAATATTCAAATTAATAATGAAGGACCGCTAATTTTGAAGATGGAGGTTCGGAATGTTCTTAAACATGTGAAAACTGACAAGACTCCTGGTCCAGATAACATCACAACAGAAATGATTAATGTTTTAGAAGAATATGGAATAGATCAAGTCACCAGACTGCTGAACACAATATATGATACCGGAGATATACCTTCTGAATTATGTAATTTTGTATTTCTTGCAATCCCAAAGAAATCAGGAGCCTTTGAATGTGATCAACATCGAACAATTAGTATAATGAGTCACATCACGAAGGTTGTGCTACGAATTATCCTGCAAAGAATGAGGGAGAAAATACAACCTGAAATAGGAGAAGTACAATGTGGGTTTATAGAAGCTAAGGGTACAGTAAATGTTGTGTATATACAGTAATTGAAAACTCTCTAGAAGTAAACAAAGATATACATCTTTGCTTTATTCATTACACAAAGGCTTTCGATAGAGTAAGACATGTCAACATGGTAGAGTTGCTTACAAATCTACAAATTAATTGGCAGTACATTAGACTTATAAAAAACATATATTGGAAAAACCAAGCTGCCATAAGGATTGATAATGAAGTGAGACTATATTAGCCTATTAAGATATGTGTGAGACAGGGATGTGTAATGTCTCCAGATCATTTTTTCCCTATACAGTGAAAATATTTTCAGAAGTATAGAAGATATAAACGGAATCATCATCGAAGGGCGAAACATCAATAAAATTAGATATGCAGATGACACAGTATTGATTGCAGACAATGAGCAGGATCTGCAACAATTAGTACATGCGCTGTTGCACACAGTAAACAACTAGGGTTAGAATTAAATTGTAAAAAGACACAGATTATGGTCGTCACTAGTAAGAACTAAATACCACAATGTAATATACGAGTAAATGGGAATATTATTAAACAAGTGAATCGGTACACTTATCTCGGAACAGTAATAACATCTCATGGGAGATGCATTGAAGAGATTAGAACAAGAATTGTCATGGCGAAAGTAGCCTTTAGCAAGATGAAAAACATACTGACCAATAAAAAGATGTCAAATGAAACGAGAAAAAGAGTGTTTGGTGCTACATAGAACCTGTACTTTTGTATGGATATGAAACGTGGACAATGAGCAGTCAAGCTGAAAAACACCTGATGGCTGTGGACATATGGTTTCTGAGGAGAATGCAAAGAATACCAGGGACAGACAGTCAAACCACTGAACAAGTCCTCGAAGAAACAAATGCAAATCGTACACTAATTAGATATATTAAACATAGACAGTCAAGATGTTTGAACATGTTATGAGAAGAAATAAATTAGAGTACTTGGTGACAACTGGAAAGATCGAGGGAGAGAGATCAAGGGGAAGACATAGAAGTAAATACCTGGATGGCTTGGCCAAGTGGCATGGTCGAGACTGTAACACTAAGCTGATCCACGGCTCTGGTGATCGAGTGAAATTGCGAATTATGACCGCCCACGCTTACAGGCATGGCACATTATCTGCTGTCCTTTCCATCTACTCCTATATCTTGAAGGCACGTAATTAGTCGTTCATGTTGTACTCTATCAAAAGCTTTCTTGTAGTCTATAAAACAAACATATATACTTTTTTGAACTTCTATATATTTTTTAATTAACATCCTCAAACAGATAATCGCTTCTCTAGTGCCGCTGTTTTTGCGGATCCCAAATTGTTCTTCAGCTACTACTTCCTCAAATATTTCATGTTGAATTCTTTCTTGTATGACCTTGAGTATGATCTTAGTTATATAGCTCATTAAGCTAATACAGTGGTTCTCAACCGGTGGGGAATTCCCCCCCCCCCCCCCCCAGTGGGGAATTTTAGGGTTTTAAGGAGGGGGGGGGGGAATTAAGATTATTTCAAGATCGCGTTAATACAAGAACCGATTACTTGATATTGTTTTTCCCTTCATACTTTACGGTTCTGTACGTCTCACCCTTCTAAAATTCATTTTATAAAGTAAGTAGACCCACAAATCATGCTTTATGTGGACGTCTAGACTTGTTTTAGTATGTGCTATTAAATTTAGCATCCATTATTACGTATACTGTATAGGGGTGGGGTGCGATATTTAGTTAGGAAATACGAAAGGGGGAAATGACGTACTGAAAATATGGTGAAGGGGGGCACGGGCCAAAAAATGTTGAGAACCACTGAGCTAATAGTTCTGTAATCCTCACAATCAACAGCTCTTGGCTTCTTCGGTCGTGTTATGAAAATGGATGTTTTCAAGTCCTTGGGGATGTACCCAGTATTATATATATCATTACACAATTCTGTGATAATTTCAATGCCAAAGCTGGATAAGGGTTTTATCATTTCTGTTGTTATCTTGTCAGAACCTGCAGCCTGTCCTTCTTTCATCTTTTTAATAGCCTTTTCTACTTCAGCGGTTAATATTTTTGGTCCATCTTGAGTATTATATAATGTAGGTCTATTGACCCTGTTGTCCCAGAATAAATCTTCTGTGTACTCTGTCCATCTTTTTATTATGTCAGTGTTATTAATTATAATTTCTCCATTTTTTCATCTGATACTACCGTTTCCTGTCATATTACTTTTCTTCTTTGTAAATCTTTTTGTATGTTCATATAATTCTTTCATATTGTGTTTTATTTCCAGATCCTCCATTTCTTTGCAATGTTTCTGCAGCCACTCTTCTTTGGCAACTCTGCACATGTGACGTATTTCTCTATCTATTACTATATACTCTGGAGTGTTCTTTGCTTTCTTTCTTTGAAACATTTGAGCCGATTGGTCGATTCAAAATATGGGTCTGGCGCCATACGGCAATGGTGTCTCAAGGCGTGCAAAACTGTCATTCTTTTATTATTATTATTATTATTATTATTATTATTATTATTATTATTATTATTATTATTATTATTATTATTATTATTATTATTATTATTGTCGGCTTACTGGCCTAGAGGTTAGCGACTTTTCTTCGTAATCTCGTATACTCTCGACGGTGAGAATTAGCAGTGGTTCGAATCGCGTCTGTAACTTACGGGGTATGTGAGCCGGCCGGTCAGAAAGCAATGGAAACTACTGAGCGTAATCTTGCCAAGAAATCAACAATTAGCTGAAATATGCTGATGTTGACAGCGATGTCCTGTAAAGGATATGCAAAACATTAATTAAAATTATTATTATTATTATTATTATTATTATTATTATTATTATTATTATGACATTTCCGTGATCAACATTGGTATGGTTTGAAAGAGAAAAAAATCTGGATGTCATTTTCCGAGGGGAAGTCAGTAAGTAAGTCACAAATGGCTGTAGAAAAATAACTAAATAAGATAACAACGTGAAACAAGTTTATTTTTATACATAAATTGTCCCTTTATTTATCAACATAATTTCCCCCAACATTGATGCACTTATCCTACCGTTTTATTAGTCCTCCCAAACCGGCAACATAGAACTGCGTGTTCTGTTTTCTAAACCACGTTTTCACTTCACTTTCAATTTCGGCGTCACTCGCGAAATGTCTCCCGCCAAGGTGGATTTTCAGTGGACATAAAAGGTGGAAATCGCTAGGGGCTATGTCGGGGCTGTAAGATAGATGTTCCAGAAATTCCCACCTTAGTTTGTTAATTTATTCCAGAGTTAACCGAGCAGTATGTGGTCTGGCATTGTCAAGAAGAAGCAACAATCCTCTAGTCAACAGTCCTGGACATTTTCTTCGAAATGCATCATGAAGCATCGATAGAACTTCACAGTACGATTCAGAATTCACATTGTCACATTTCTTCTTGAAATTGGTTAAAAGCACGCCTTGACAATCCCACAACACTGTCAGCACAACCTTCCCTGCTGATGGCGTATCCTTGAAATTTTGGACACAAGGCGAAGAAGGATGTTTCCATTGCATTGAAGCACGCTTTGATTCGGGCTGGTAGTGATGCACCCATGATTCGTCTCCAGTAACAATCCTGTTCAGCATGTGTTCTCCTTCATTTTCTTATCGACAGAGATGGTGCAAGGACAAGCCAAATCGGTTCATTTTGTGTTCCTCCTTCAATAGCCTGGGTACCCACGTTGAGCACACTTTCTTAAATTTAAATCGATCATGCATTATGCTGTATGCTGAACCATGTGTGCATCCTATTGCAGATGATACGGAGTCTATCGTTACTCGCCTGTCTCCTCTAATCATCTCCTCCACCCGCTGCATGGATGATTCTGTTGCAGTCTCAACAGGACGACCAGATCGGATTTCGTCAACAATTTTAGAGCATCCTTCAGAAAATTTTCCTACCCAGCTATGCACCGCTTTACGGGACAAACATTTGTCAACACACAGGAAACATTTCATTATGAATGTCCTTTAGCAGGCAGTCCTTTTGCCCACAAAAAACGCACAACAGCACGTTGCTCTTTGGTTGTACACTCCGTAAATACAGTCACCATTTTGTTTATGCGCTGCGCATGAGACACATAGCGCCACCTGACGAACGGAAATATAAAGTTCGATGTTGCTAATGACACCCGTAGAAAACACCAACTACATTTACCTGCTATCCCACATAACTGTGTGACTTACTTATTGACTTGCCCTCGTACAAGTCTGTATCGTCTTTCGTTTCGCTCCTCCAATCTATCCTTGCCTACTGGGCACCCATCGCCTTGATTTCCTACCGGTGCTGTGATGTCATCCATGATATGATATTATGATATTTATTTCTGAATCTTTACATTTCTTCAAAACAGGCTCCATGACGTCATAAAATCCCCTATACAATTCTCACTACATTCTCCTGTTTAGGCATATATTTGAATGGCGTTTATGTTAAAATTACCGCCGATTAATTTTACCAATAGTACCCTGTCTGACACAACCCAATATCCTTGAACAGATTCTCGCACTAGAGCACTAGAAACGATTGCTTGTAGGTTCTGACACAAATCACGTAATTTTTGAATGGGACACATATTATTTCTATTTAAATCAATTTATGAATGGTATCCCTTCTCGGCCTTTTGGCTAAGATCAAAGTGTAGTATCTGCACTTGATCTTGCCAGGGCTACCAGCAGAGGCAGTCATCCGAATGACACACAGGGACGTGGGGGGCGGCTCTAGTTCGTGGGGGAACAGCGAGCCCTTATTTACAAAAAAGGCACTCTTCCGAATAACGGTCACAAATTTGTTAGTGTAAAAAGTATCCCTTTCGATCACTTCCGGTTCAATGTGACGTGGACTGCTAGACCGATCGATGGATGCAGTAAATGTTTCCTGGGCCCGAAGGGCCCACACTATCGTCGGAGTGTATATCTATTTCCACATATAACTAATAGGTATACAGTCCGACGACAGTGAGGGCCCGCTAAGCCCAAAAACATTATTGCATCCATCGATCGATCTAGTAGTCCACGTCACACTAAACCGGAAGTGATCGACAATAGATTCAATGCTCGTTCCGATATGTACAATTTTTCACAAAGAACATGCTTTCGGACATTATTACAACTTTTGTGCCACAATTTTCACAATATAACTGTAAAATATTATTGGTACGTAATTCCATTTTCTCAGTTCTTTATTTTAGTTCGTAGTGTTTAATATTTTTTTAAATTATATCACCTAATGAGGCCCTGTAAGGGATGATTTTTACAATAAATAATTTGGGACCGTTATTCGGAAGAGTGAAAAAAAATTATTTCCTGAAAAGTTCTTGAAAGTTAAAAGAAAGTTATTTTTTAAAAAGATGCAAAAACAAAAAAAAAAACCACATGAAAAGAAACACGTGTAATTAAAAATAGTGGAAAGGGACTGAACATTATGACAGTTTTTATTTTATGGGACATTACTCAAAGCAGCATAAATGTATTATGTTATTTAAATAACTTTAGTATTTATATTAATGTTTATCAGACCTTTATATAAATTATTTACAGTTATTTACGACATAACTGATGTAATTAGACATTTAAGTTATCATAAAAGAGTTTATAAACATAATGGCTTTATTTTACAAGTATGAGAAATTAGTAATGCATTTTCCTATTTTCCATGGATATTTAATTAAATGTGTTGTGCTTTCAGTGGTACGGAAATCTGTTAGATAATTGCACACTATTTTTGTCAGACCCTTAGCTTGGCTTAGATTGAAGTGTAGAATCTACGCTGGATTATTTTTTTATTTACACTTTATTTTACAAGTATGAGAATTTAGTAATGCATGTTCCTATTTTCCCTCGATATTTAATCAATTGTGTTGTGCTTTTAATGGTACGAGCTGCCATCTTGAGTATCATAAACTATTGTTGTCAGGTCTGTAAACGGGATAATATCCTTAATATCGCCACTTGGCTTAGATTAAGTGTAGAATCTGCGCTTGATCTTGCTATGGCCACATGCAGAGGCGGTCACCCGAATGACACGACGTGGGACTTTCATGAGCGTCTCTGACCCTATTGGGAGCCGCGAGCAAATTGAAAAGACAAAACGATCCTTAATATTCAGCACTTTTGATTGTTTCATGGCTTTTGATCTCTCTCTCTCTCTCTCTCTCTCTCTCTCTCTCTCTCTCTCTCTCTCTCTCTCTCTCTCTCTCTCTCTCTCTCTCTCTCTCTTTCGCTGTCTCTGTCTCTCTTTTTTAATATATATCTCTCTCCCTCCTTCTCTATTTCTCCCTCTGACTCTATCTCCCTCTTTCTATCTCCCTCCATCTCCCTCTCTCTCCCCCTCTCTCAGCTCTCTCTCCTTTCTCTCTCTACCTCTCTCTCTCTGTCCCTCTACCGTATAACAGTAGACGAGTACTACCTGCTTTCTGTTAGCGCCGAACGTTGGGCGGCGCTTACCAAACCCAACACCCCACATTGTGCCAACGGCTTCGGGCGGAAGAGCGCAATTGGGAGGGTACAAGCCTTACCCTGGTGCGAGGAAATGCAAGCTAAAGACAAAATGTCATTGCAGGGCAGACCACGCCCTAAGCCTTGGTTGGCGGCTGGTCTAGGATCGAAGCTCCAACAGGCGGACAGTTAGAGCATTGCTTTGCTGATCCGGCAGCTTCTGCAGCTTGTCTTGTTCCAGATGTAGGGGTATTACCTTTCCTCTGGAGTGAACTAGGCAGGCCGAGAGAGGGATCATGCTGCATGGGCAACACATGATCTCTATATTTTAGCCCAGGCTTTGTGCTATGGAGAGGCAATAACTCCATCCCTGGTCTTAACTGGTCTCGGAATCAAAGCGAGAGGCAACTGTTACGGGTTATAAGTCCCTGTCAATTGGCGTAGACATGGGGCGCCACGCGTTGCCTCTGACGGTGGGAGACACCTACAGGTGTCACTGATCAGCTACCGCCCGCCTCAAGCTGGGCAGCCCCCGGCCAATTGGGTGCTGATCCGCCACAGCCTGCCTGCTTCAATGGGTGCTTGGGGCTAGGACAAAATCTGAATCGCAGGCTGTAAAACCAATGTACCAGGTACAAACAAAAATAAAAATAGAAACCTCAAGCTACGGCTTGCAACCTGGAACGTGAGAACCATGTGTCCAGGATTTTTCACTGACTTGACCAATATTGACGATGTGAGAAAAATGGCTGTGATTGATGCCGAACTCAATCGTCTTAACATTGATATTGCTGGACTGCAGGAGACTCGCTTCGCTGAGGAAGGGTCACTCAGGGAAAACAATTACACCTTTTTTTTGGAAGGGTAGAAGGCAGGCAGAAAAAAGGCAACATGGTGTGGGCTTTGCAGTGAAGAATTCGCTACTGGGAATGATTGAAATTCCACCAGGAGGAAATGAAAGACTATTATCCCTGCGTTTGGCAACCTCTTGTGGGTTTGCCACCATTATTACTGCATATGCACCGACACTCGATTCCTCTGATGATGTGAAGGATTCGTTCTATGAGGAGTTAGACTCCGTGATCAAGGCATTTCCAAAATCTGACTACAAATCAGAATACACCAGAAAATGATTATTGGATCAAGTTATGTGAGTCCATTCAAATCGCAAGTGATAAGGGAAACATAAAAAGCATGTATGAAGGAATAAAGAAAGCCTGTGGCCCAGTGATCAAAAGAAGTGCACCATTGAAAACCTTGACTGGAGAAATCATCACTGATAAGAAATAGCAGATGGACAGATGGGTAGAGCACTATTTGGAGCTTTACTCCAGTGAGACCAAACTAGCGGATGATGCCCTCAAAGCCATAGAGGCTCTACCAACTCTTGACCACCTGGACACACTTCCCACCATAACAGAAGTTATGTGTGCTATAAATGACCTTGCATCTGGCAAGGCTCCAGGTAAGGATGGGATTCCAATAGAGGTTATCAGGAGTGGGCAAGACACACTCACTCTACAGATCCACCAGCTAATAGAGCTATGCTGGCGAGAAGGACAAGTCCCACAGGATTTCAAAGG
>JACEFZ010023858.1:15000-20264 GCA_014155875.1 Cepaea nemoralis
AAACCTAGTTGTTCGCTATGTGCAACAACCGCCTCTACTAAATATTGCAAATCCTGCGCAGTATCTGTTGACTATATAAATTATATAAAGGAGTTGACAATTTAAATTAGATGAAGGCATTTGATTACAGAAATTAAATGAGGACATTTGAATAGAAATATTTAATAAAGCTACGAAAAACCGGAGATCTACCGGCTTGAGAAAACCATTTAAGTATGTTAATGTCCGTTCCTGTGAACATATTTTGCAGAAGCATTCTGAATAGTATATGAATATGTAGCTTTAATGTGAAATCAGTACGGAAACACGAAAAACGACTAAAACAATTACTAAAAACAACAAACATTCATTAACTGGTGCCCTTGTAGTTCACCCTTGTCGTTCATGTCTACTTCGACAATTAGTATAATGCCTGAAGTCAAATTTGCGGCTTCAAAATATGTTTTCATAGTATATGTATATAGTAAGTCATATTGAAGGTGATTTCAAACCACAAATTTCCTCATGACGCAGTTTACAAATTTCAGATACCACTCAAATTTAAACATTAAAAGTGAAAAAAGTATGTTGTTGACATTGTTTTTCACTTGTTTCTTGTGGGACTTGGTCATTTGTTGTTCTATCTGGTCATATGTATATTTTCACCACATCTTCACTGATGTTTTTCATCTTGTCTGCTCATTGCCCATGCTTAACAGTCATACACAAGTACAGGCTCTATGAAAGACAGAGACACTTTGTGGCTATTATTAACCAAAATGACAAATGAGAGACCGGTTAATATGTAAGTATTTGTAAATAAAGATACACAGGGTTGTCTATTATATAACGATAACAAAGGTATTTAGTTGTAGAAAACTACACGCAAAAGACGGTAGAATAGTGACTATGTGCAGATTAGATGTGGTGGTACCATCTCGATATATTACTCAGATACCTGGTACCCAGTGAAGATGACACGATAACCGATGCCAGATAGGTCGCGTGGCCCTCAACAAAACCAACAATGAAACAACGGAATGTTGATGAAATGTTAATGAAATGTTGCGTCTCCGTGAAGCATTATTTTAGAAACCAAAGATTACAATCGATCTGAGAGGGTAAAAATGGACATTCTAATTCTACCAGAAAGATGTGTCTTATACACTGTGTACCAACGACAGACAGCTGGTCAAAAAGAGCAATACGTGTCTAGAGGGTTCCATAGATCATGTGGAGGTAACAGTTTCGAATCCTACGGGGTTGTGTGGAGGAAATATTGGTTGTGTTATTTAGCTGTGATAGATTTCATATCTCCGATCAACAGGTTTTGGGAGTCCTAAATATGCAGTAGTTTAAAGAATTCAAGTACATTATTACAAGTTAAATTGCATAATAAAGTAAATACAATGATATGTATAAAATAGCACACACCATTGTCCTGAATAAGTTAGTTAACTAAATAGTTAGTATAAGGAGGACATACAAGTAAGTTTGTTAAGAAAACACAAGTGTTACATTTGCTGTAGTCAATAGGTACATACAAAGGCTTGAATACATTAGACATTGTATTAAGCATAATATGTTTCATACAATAGGTACAATGAATAAAACAGGAGAAAACGATAGGATAAAACATTAGCATAAGTAAATATTGTATAAATTACAAAAAGCGTGCAACCTCACACTACAAAAAGCATAAACATTTACATTAATAATACCCATAATTAACACATGACCATCTACAGACGTGGTTACAAAAGAACAATCTGCTTAGAGAAAACGGCAAATTTTCAATGAAAACATAGTCTGTGTGTTATCTCTTTGGAAACGTAAATCTGGTTATATTTAAATCTGTCAGCAACCGATGCGTCAGGCATTACATGATCAACTTCTCCCGTACCACACAAAAATATTGCAAGTCGTACGAGAGGTATGGATGATGCATTTTATTGTCACTGGCTCTTTAACAATAGATTACTGCACAAAAACGGTCGCTATTAAATCACACATAAAGACATAGAATTCCCTATCCTGTCATATCCTATCCCTACAGCTAACTCTATCTACTTGGCTAAGGAAACGCGCATCGACACTAATCGATGCGCTCACTATGAAAGTCAGTCCCCGTCTGACTAGTTTACTCGCGTGGCTACACACCACGCGGAAGGACCTTGTGCGTCCTTCGACTTTTTGCGTGCTGCGACACTCAGCACGCTTAGAGTAGCCGTTTACTCTTGAGTGGCAGTCCACTTCTCCGTGGCTATCACGTAGGCGTGATTCTGCCGTGATCAGAGTGCTAACTCTCTGGTTGACACCTCCGTGTCTCATGAGAGAACTAGTTAATAGTTCCCCTCCCTATCACCTACCCTGCCCTCATGTAGGGGCACTGGGTTACCTCTAATCTACTTGAGGTAGACCACTCATTCAGGGTGGTCTTCTATCTTGAGGTAGACCACTCATTCAGGGTGGTCTTCTATACTTCAGTCTTTGACACACACCCTCCCCTCCTGTGTTGCGTTACAAACTTTGACTCATGGTTTTGACGCAAGAGGTTTCTAAAAAAATTAGTGTCTCTAATTTTTGTCAAAGACTATTGATAACCTGGTTCTGGGTAACTAAATAGACTCCTACTGACTATTGTCACAATGTAGTCTCACTTTACTTGGCTACTGGTGATCGCCACAAACTTGTCTGGTTGGCGTGAGCCCTCTTCTCATCGCAATATTATATTAATTAGAGGTTTGTCTGAACCGGACCATTGTCTTATAAGACCTGCCCTCAAATAGCAAATTAACTCACTACCCATACAAAGTTGACTTTATTAGGGTCAACACATGAATTGCTTCATGTCCCCCATATAATATTAAACAACCTTTACACAAGCTGTGTGCGACAGGCTTTACCTATCTCGATTCCGCGTGTAAAGTTATCTTTCACTGTTAAGTTAGTGTTTCGTTGTCTATTGTGTCCCCTGACCCGGAGTTATCCCTCTTTGTTTTAACAAATGTATGTAATTTACATGTTTGTTTTCCTGGTTGTTTGTGTGTTTTCATGTAACTATTAATATACTTTAATTTCTAACATATGTGTCTATCTATAATATGTATGTAAGTTAGTTTTCAAGTGCCATAATTCGGTTAAATGTGGCCACAAACAAGTGTATAACACTAATTCGTGGCTCCGTTTCCGTCTTATGAGACTTAAAATACTTTATCTAAGATCTATACTAAACTACACTAAACTATACACACCACATTGAAGACAATACATTTTCACTATCGAAAGCAAACGCTTGACGCAGACAAAAAATAAAAACAGTCTCGTTGAGCGGCAGAAAAAATCCGCTGGTTGTCCCCATTCTCTCTTGTATATTTTCCCTTTTCTCTCACTTTCACACTTCTGTCACACATCTTTTATCCTCCCAACTGTTTAAAAACCTTGAAGTGACACTGTACAAGTTTAGCTCAGTTTGAAAAAGTTGAGCTTAATAACTGTGCCTAACTTACTGCACGAGTCATGTATTTACAAAATATGTACATGGATGAAATAGGGTTGATAGAATTGTACCCTGATATTACTAACCTCTATATTCTAATGACATACTAATACTAATTCTATATCTATATATTCTAACTTGCTGTAGAAAATCAATCTAATGACATACTAATACTAATTCTATATCTATATATTCTAACTTGCTGTAGAAAATCAATCTAATTTAAGGGAAGTAATCTAACTATCTAAAAATGAAAATGATGTGAGATGAGTTATGTACCTTTCTGAAATGGGTGATGTGAAATGTAACAAAATTCTAAATAATGTTTTAATGCAAAAAAAAAAAAATATGTGATTGATATATTTATTCTAAATGGTGTAATTGATGAATGTTATTTGTATACTTTTATCCTATAATGTGTAAACTACATTTAATATTAAATGATGATGTTGTTACAGTGTTCATTAAGATGGAATGAAATAAAGTGAAATGAAATGAACTAAATGGTGTTATTCCTATCTACACAAAGTGATACTGGTACTATCTAAACTTATTATTCTAGTTTTTCAATTAGCTGTTATTGAGTGTAGGTACTATTCTAATCTAATTTTATCCTACGTAAGTGGGTAAATTAATGATTTCTTTAAACTACAAAAAAAAATCTATTTATATTCTCTAAATCTAATCTACTCTATCTTAAAGTAACTAATCTAACTATAATTTAACACTATATTAAAACTGTTATAATACATATCACAATATTAGGTATATATACATGGTATCTATTTACCTCAGGTTATTGGTTGCCATAATGTTCAGAAATTGTTTTCGTTGGCATAGTTTATATATATATACATAATTATCCTGGGTATACTAAATACACTACACAGTCATACTTGTGTCCTATGGGTCTTATTTCGCTCGTAGATTCCGCACGTGACGTAGACCAGTAAATTCGTGTCTGTTATTTATGCAATGTTCTGACACTGTTCTTCCATGATTAACACAGGTGATTCACCGGAACACAAATGGAGCATAGTAAGTAACGAGCTGTCTATGTACACACGGTTATACACTTGTTCCTGGAGCATAGTTCTTATTTTGCTGTCTACGGACACATGGTAGTTCAATGTTCTTAGCACACAGTCATGAAAATCATGTCTATGTAATAAATATGATATTTTACACAGGATCCTCTAAGAGTACTAATTAACCTTTCTTATACTAACTACTCATGTGGAATATCAGGTATTTCTACCTCAGATGGTCGACTCAGGGTATCTGCCAGAATGTTATCCCTACCCTTAATATGTTCTATACTAAAAGTATAATTCTGTAATATCAATGACCACCTGTAGATGCGGTCGTTGCGATGTACTCCACTTTGTATGACCGTGATCGGGGAGTTGTCAGTCTGGACCACAAAGTGAACACCCGCCAGAAATCGATGCAACTTCCTCACCGCATAGATGACGCTTAGGGCTTCCAACTCTGATATGGAATATCTGGACTCAGCAGGTGTGATCTTGCGGCTCACGTAGCAAATTGGATGGAAGATGCCATCATAAACTCTTTTCGTTTATGTCTCCCATAACAATTAGTGTAATGCCTGAAGTCAAATTTGAGGCTTCAAAATATGTTTTCATAGTATATGAATATATATGAAGATATATACATATGTTTTCTAACAACAGATTTCCTCATGTCGCGCTTTACATCCATACAAAAGTATAGGTTCTATGAATGACACAAAACCTACAAATTACTAAGATTGGCACTAGGCTAC